>SMOI01000177.1:0-69614 GCA_008000375.1 Poteriospumella lacustris
CGTCGCTGAGCAGTCGCGTGCGCTCGGCGGTGTCGTCGGTGTCGCAGCGCGTCGCCGCCCGCGCGCCCAGCGCCGCGGCGCCGCGCGAGGAGGAGCCGCAGTTCGGACCGGTGCTGCGCCTGCAGCTGACGCGGCCGAGTCGCGTGGCGCAGGGCGCCGCAGGCGACGAGGACGACGCGGCGGACGAGGACCTCGGCTTCGTCGTCGTGCGCCTCGTCGTGGCGAGCCGCGGCGCCGTGCTGCAGGGCCTCGACCTGGCGGTGCAGCGCATGACCGTGGGCGAGACGGCGCACGTGAAGTGCCGCTTCGACCTCGCCTACGGCTCGTACTGCCTCTCGGCGCACATCCCGCCGCGCGCCTGCGTCGTGTTCACGGTGCAGCTGCTGGCGCTCAACGGCCGCGGCCGCGACGTCGCCTCCGTCGCCGCGCGGCAGCTGCTGCGGCTGCAGCGCCTGCTGCGCTGGCTGCTGTCGCAGAGCGTCGGCGCGCTGCTGCTGCTCGCGTGGGCCGCGCTGGCCGCCACCGCGGCGCAGGCGCTGCGGCTCTGCGGCGTGGGCCGCGCCGCCGCCGAAGAGGAAGCGGCGAAGGCGCGCCGACGCCGCCGGCGCCGCAGAGGCGACGACGACGCCGACGACGACGCCGACGGCGGCGACAGCGACGGCGACTCGCTCGACGACGACGACGACGACGACGAAGCGGCCGACGCCTTCGGCGCGGAGCCGTTTTTCGGCGACGACGGCGTCGGCGCCGACGGCTTCGACGACGGCTTCGACGCGCTGCAGCGCGCCGCGTCGCCGTTGCGCGCGAAGCCGCCGCGCGCGCGCACGGTGAAGCCCGAGCGCCACGGCGCGCCACCTGTCGCCGGCCGTGCGCGCGGGCGGCTCGCTGCTCTTCGACTACGCGGTGCTGCCGCACGAGACGGCGGCGCAGCGGCGGCAGCGACAGGTCGCGGAGGCGCGCCAGGCCGCGCGGCTGCCGCTGCCGCCGGCGCGCCGCCGACGGCCGCCGCGAGGGCCCCGGCGCCGCTGCCGCGCTCGCCGACGTCGAAGCTGCGACTGCTGCAGCAGCTGTCGCACGACGACGCGGCCCGCGCACCGCCGGGCGCGCACCACCGCGGCGCGGGCGCCGCCGACGACGACGAAGACGAAGACGACGGCGACGGCGACGGCGACGAAGAAAAAGGCGACGGCTGAGCGGCCGTGTACATATTGTGAATAGATCCCGCAGTAACTCGTTACAAGCGATTGCGTCAGACGAGCGTGTGTGTCGCGTCGAGCCAGTGTGTCGCGTAGAAGTCGGCGCCGTGGCGCGCGAAGAAGGCGGCAGCGGTGGCGGCGGGGCAGCGGTAGAGGAAGGCGTCCACGGCGGCCATCCAGAAGCGGAAGAGGTAGTGGAACGACACCGACGAGGCCGCGCAGCAGTCGGCGCCGCCGCGCAGCGTCGCGTTCGCGAAGAGACCGAGCCAATGGCGCGCGCGCAGCTCCGCCGCGTCCGTCGCGAAGGCGGTGCCCGGCGGCAGCACGTGGAAGCGCTCGCGGCCCAGCGCGTCGCGTGTGTCGAGCACCGTCACCGGCGGCAGCGCGGCGAGCTCCGCGGGCAGCGCCGGCAGCGCGTCCGGCCGGTGCGCCAGGCGGTAGAGGCACTGGCCCACCAGCGCGTCCTCGATCGACGTGCGCAGATGCGCCTTGCAGCCCGTCTCCTGCACGAGCCGCTCGCCGTCGCCGCCGCCGTCGCTCTCGTAGCGGTGCTGCACGAGCAGCGCGCGGCCGAGCACGCGCAGCGCCGCCGCGTCGAGCAGGTAGCCCGCGCCGCCGCTGTGGTACAGCGCCTCCTGCGCCTCTCGAAGCTCCGCAGGGTCGTCGGTGGCGCCCGTCGAACACGCGTTGGCGCTCGCGCCGGCAGCGGCGGCGCAGGTCGACGCGTTGAAGCGCATCGCGCGGCCCGCGTAGACGCCGCGGCCCCTGCGCACGGCCGCTTCGACCTGCGGAGACGCCAGCAGGGCGAAGAGGTTCTCCGCGACGACGTAGAGGTCGTCGCCGCCCACCAGGAACCAGTCGAAGGCGCCGCGGTAGTGCGCGTGCACGTACTTCCACAGTGCGCGCAGCTTCTGCCACAGGTTCGCGTAGCTCTCCTCGCCCGCGAACGGCAGGTCGACGACGTTCTCGTCGTCCGCGCGGCTGCTGTTCGCCACGACGAGGAACGCGGTGCACTTCCGCAGCCACGTGCCGCGCTGCGTCGCGACCTGCGTCGCGAGGCGCGCGTCGGTCGTGTACACGACGCACAGCACACGCGGCAGCGACGACTGCGGCGCTCTCCGCCGCGCCCACGGGCTGTCCGGCCCCGTCGGCGGAGGCGGGGCGATGCGCAGCTTGTGCAGAAGGGCGGCGTGCGACGTGTTCAGCAGGAAACACGGGTCGTCGAACAGGGCGCGCGGCAGGTGCAGCGACGCCGCTTTGCCGCCGCTCGGCGAGAACAGCGCGCGCGCGTCGAGCTCGTCGTGGAGCCGCCGCTTGCCGGGCTGTGGGAAATGGGCGACGGCTGCTGAATGCACAGTGAAGCGAAACAGTTCGCGCGCGTGCTGCAGCAGATTCGTCGCGGCGGCGTCGGCAGCGACGTCGGCGCCGTCGACGACCAGCGACAGGCGCAGCGACAGGCGCTGCGCCGCGTGTGTCTCGCGCGCCCAGTGCACCGCCGGCCAGGCGATCGTCCGCTGCAGAATGCCGTCGATACGCACCGGATACGAAGTGGCGCTGCCGTCGGGGGCCGCGCGAGGCGCCAGCAGCGCCGACACGTTGTGCGGCAGGTCGCACAGCACCGCCCCCTGCGAGTCGAACACCCGCAAAGACAGACGCCTGTGCACCGCGGCCCAGGCGTCCAGCCAGTCCACACGCCGCTCCAAGGCCTTGTGGATGGTCAGCGAGTAGACGAACCGCGTCCGGAAGTAGACGACGTCCGGGTCGAAGGCGGCGTCGCGGCTGTGCAGGTGGAACGGAAGAACGGAAGCGAAGAAGCTCTGAGGCACGTCAGCTTTGATCAGATCTCCCAGCGCCAGATCCAACGGCGGCTGTCGCTGATGGGCACAGCTGGCTGAGAGGCGGCAGACCGACCAGTCCGCGACCGGGAGCTCGTCGGGCGCCCGAAAGTCGTCCTCCAGGTCGCGCCCTGCGGTCTTCGCACACAGCAGCAGACATGAAGCAGCAAAGCATCGCCAGATAATCTTCGCCCAGAGGCCCATGCTCAATCGGTTCTGATCGCCGGCGGTGTAAACCACTGTACCATGCACAGTGCAGTGCACACTGCTGGATACGCAAACCCTCAAAAGTGAAACGTTTGCGTGACCGACGGACGATCGAACGTCACGTGACACACACATGACTGTGGGACGTACGTACGTTTCACTTTTGGGAATAACTATTTAGTGCATATATACAGCTACGTCAAGGCAATGACTGTACGTCACGAAGACTTGACAACGGCGACCGACGCCGCCGCGAGGGACGATACAACGCCCCCGAGGGACGAGGGGTCCCCGCGAGGACGCGGCTGAGGACGCATTCACTGCGGCCTCGCCGCGTCGCGGCGGGGCCCGGCCGCTCAGAAGTTGTGCTGCTGCAGCGCGGCCTCCGACAGCGACTTGACGCGCGAGTGGGCCTCCAGCGCTTTGGCCTTGTACGCGTCCGCCCGCTTGCGCTCCTTGGCGACGACCTGCTTCATCTGCCGCTGCACCTCCTCGGCGCGCTCTTTGAACGCCGGCCCCAGCGCCTCCAGCTGCTGCTGGAAGTCCTTGTGCAGCGCGTCGCGACGCTTCTTCTCCTCGCTCAGCCGCTGCTCCAGCAGCGACACTTCCTCCGCGAGGCGGAGGCGCTCTCGCTCGCTGTCCTTCAGGCGGCCCTGCAGCGCCTCGTGCCGCACCTCCGCGGTGCTCACGTGCGCCTTCGCGTCGCGCAGCTGCCGCTCCGTCTCAGTGAGCTTCGCGAGCGCGTCGGTCTGCGCGCCCTGCAGGCGCTTCCGCTGCGTGTCGGTGGAGGCGTCCTGCTCGCGCAGCTTCAGGTGCAGCACTTCCTTCTCACGCCGCAGCCGCGTCACTTCGCTGAGCAGCGCGTCGCGCTCGGCCTGCAGCTGCTCGCGCTGCGCGGCCCAGTCCTCCTCGCGACTGCGCAGCACCTGGCGCTGCTCGACGCTGTCGAGCTCCAGCGTGTGGTTACGCCGCCGCAGCTCCTGCGTCTGCTGCAGGTAGCTGCGGCGCAGGTCGTTCTCGCCGCTCTCGGTGCGCTGCTGCAGCTCGGACATGTCGCGCTGCAGGCGGCGGATGCCCTCCTCGCGGTCCTTCAGCCGCGTGCGCGTGTTCTCGAGCTCCTCCTCGAGCTCGTCGACGCGCTTGCGGTGCTCCTCGCGCAGGTCGTCGATCTGCCGCGTCGATTCAGCGCGGGTCGCGCCGAGGAGCCGCTTCACCTCGGCGAGCTCCCGCGTCGCGTCGCCGACGCGGACGTCGTCCTCCTCGTGCTGCAGGCGCAGCGCCTTCATCTGCCCCACTTTCCGGTCGAGCTTCTCCTGCAGCTTCGACGCGCGCTTCACCGCCCCGCCCAGGTCGGCGTCGCGTACGGCCACCTGTTCGCGCAGCTCCATAACGGTGCGCTCGAGGTCGCGCAGCGTCTTGTCGTGCGCCTGCTGCTGCTTGATCTTCTCGTCGCGCTCGTAGGTGAGCTCCTCGCGCAGCTTGTTGCGCAGGTGCTCGAGCTCGTTGAGCAGCTGGTCCTTCTCTTCGCGCAGGCTCATCTCGCCCGCCGCGGCGATGCTGACGTTGGCCGGCTCGACCATCGGGACGAGGTCGGCGAGCTTCGCGTTGTCCAGCCGCAGCGCCTCGATCTCCTTCTTCTGGTGCTCCAGCAGCAACATGTACTCGCCGCGCGTGCGCTCGAGCTCGCGCTTGATGCCGAAGAACTTGTCCTTGAAGGCCTCGACCTCGGCGTCCTTCGCCTTGAGCTCCTGCTTGTGCTGCAGCTGCAGCTCCTCCTGCACCTGGATGCGCAGCTGGTCGATGTCGTGCGGCACGAGCTTCTCTTTGATTTGCTCGAACTCGCGCGTGCGGTCGAGTAGCTGCAGCTTCAGCTTCTCCATGAACATCTCGTGCTGGCGCTCCGCCTCGAACTTCTCGCCGACGGAGTTCAAATAGCCCTCGCGGGCCTCGTTGTACTTCTTCCGCGTGTCCAGCAGCTCCTCCTTCACCGCCGCGTAGTTCCCGTTCAGCGACTCATTCTGGTCCTCCAAACTGCGAATACGCGCGGTGGTTTTCTCCAGATCTGCACGCAGATCGGTGATGGTCTGCAGCAGGGCCGCGTAGTGATGGGACGAGATGCTCGACGCGTCCATTTCGTTCGTTCACAAGGCGCTCCGCCGCGTTGCTGTTCGTAGCTGGCCTCGGTCGCTTCCGTGAATGTGCCAAGGTCTATCCAAGGCTGTATCTGTTGCGTTGTGGTCTTTTGCGCCTTCGTGGTCCATTGTCGCGTCGATTGGCCCCGTCGGATGCGGCGAGCGCGGCGAATCAAAACGCCCAACGGACACGTCAGTCCGTTCGACGCGCCTCGCGCAGAGGCCCTCTCACAGTTAGGCCCCGGGGCGTTTCAACTTTTCCGTCGCGCTGCAGGTCGCCTGGGTCGTCGCCGAGGGCCCCTGCGCCCTCTGCGCCCTCTGCCCTGACGTGAATGCGACTGCTCCTGCTCTGTGGGACCGCCGCGGCGGAAGACGTTGCTGTGTGAAGAGAAGCGAAAGCGGTTTCGGTCGAATTACAGCGGCGGTCACAGGACCAGCGCGGCGGCCGCCTCCGCGGCGAAGTGGCGCACGACCCGCTCGACGGTCGCGCGGCACAGCTGCCGGTCCACGGGCGCGTGGTCACCCAGCAGCCGCGGCCGCAGCAGCTGCGTCTTCACGTCGAGCGAGGCGCTCGGGCCCTGCAGGGTCACCAGCAGCTGGTACAGCGACGTGCCCACGTCGACGAGCAGCGCGTGCAGCGGCGCGTGGAAGCGCTCGAGGTACGGCCGCCGCGCCGCGGGCTCGTCCACGAAGCGCAGCAGACGGTCGAAGACGCGCACGGCCTCTGCGGCGATCTCGTGGACCACTGCGACGAGGGCGTCGCTGGGCGCTGCGGCGGCGAAGTCGCCCGCGGCGGCGGCGGCGGCGTCGCGCACCGCGAAGAAGTCGCGCAGCAGCCGCACGACGTCGACCCAGCTGCGGTCGCTGCCAAGTGTCGCGCGGCGGCTCTCGATCGCCTGCGCTTGCGCGTCCAGCACCCGCTCGGCGACGCGCAACGCATCGTCGACGTCGCGGCTCGACGCGGCGGCGGCGCGGAAGACGTCGCCGCGGTGCAGCACGAGCACCTCGGCCACCTGCGCCATGTCGCCCGCCTCCCACAGCGCCACCAGCTGCGCCTCGTAGCGCCGCTCGTAGCCGGCGAAGCAGGCGCGCGCCTCAGCGACGACGCGCGTGGGCAGTTGCACGGAGCTCTGCAGCGCGCCGAGGTCGACGCAGGGCGCGTGGCGCAGCGCCAGCTCGCGCGCGAAGGCGGCCGCCCCGCGGCAGTCGCCCGGCAGCTGCGCCAGCACGAAGCAGGCCTCGGCGACGCGCCCGGCCGTCAGCAGCTGGAAGACGCAGTGCTGCCGCACGAGCACCGCGGGCGTCGCGCGCGCGTCCAGCAGCCCCAGCGCCTCGAGCAGCCACGCGAGCACGTAGGCCGCGCGGTAGTCGAGGTCGTCGTCGCACGCGCCGCGGATGTCCAGCGCGTCCAGCGCCGCGCCGTCCAGCAGCAGCGCCGACAGCAGCGCGAACAGCACGTGCGGCTCGCCGTTCGCGCGCTGCGGAGGCGGCACGACGCCGCGCGCCAGCAGCGCGCGGTACGTCGCGAGCGCCTGCGGCAGCGTGGCGGCCTCGAGGTCGCCGTCGGCCGCGGGGAAGAACCAGCTCAGCAGCGCCAGGCACTGCAGCCAGTGCAGCCCCGCGAACAGCTCGCGCAGCTCCTCGTCGAAGTCCGCGAGCGGCGCCGCCAGCAGCGTGTACAGCCGCCGCAGCGGCGGCGGCAGCTGCGCGAGCGCGCCCATGTCGCGCCACAGCTGCAGCTGCTGGCGCAGCAGCAGCTTCGTGTCCGCGTCGCTGCCGATCTGCGCCACGAGCGTCGCGACGCGGAAGGCGCCGCCGCGTTGCAGCGCCTCGACGGCGCCGTCGACGTCGCGACCCGCGACGAGCAGCCGCAGCGCCCGCGCGAAGACGTCGCCGTCGTCCGCGGCGGCGGTCGCGTCCCGCGCGGCGATGTCGCGCGTCAGCGCCGCCAGCCAGCCGTGCACGAAGGCGCGGCGGCGCTCGCCGTGCTCGGGCGCGGAGGCGTCGGGCGCGTCGCCCAGCGCGAGGTAGTCGAAGGCGCCCGGCGCGCCCGCCAGCTTCTCCTGTCCGACGAGCGCGCGCAGCCCCGCGACGGCGCCGCGCAGCAGCCAGTCGGGCGAGTCGCAGGCCGCCGGCGCGTCGCAGGCCGCGACGAGGTCGTCGAGGCAGCGCGCGAAGCGGTTGTACTGCGACAGGTCGTCGGGCAGCGCGCGCGGCGCCGTCCACAGCGGCGCGCCGTCGGCGTCGTCGCGCGCGCTGTGCGTCGAGGCGGCGAGCTGCGCGGCGATGCAGCGCTGCAGCAGCCCAGCGCGGCGGCCGGCTCGCGGCGCACCGTCTGCACGCGCTCGACGACGAGGCGGTGGCAGCGGCCGAAGTCGGCGTCGCGGTCGGGCGCCGAGCAGACGCGGCCGCAGTGCGCGACGCGGCCGTCGGCCGCCCAGCCGACGCGGCTGCCGCGGCCCATGAACAGCAGCAGCTCGGCCTTGTCGATCTTCGTCGCGCGCGGCGTCGCCTGCGCCGCCAGCGACTTCGTCGTGACGCCCGGCGCGGCCGACGAGAGGCCCAGCAGCGTCTGCTTCGCCTCGACGAGGCTGCGCAGCGTCGGGCTCTGCTCCGGCAGAAAGAACGCGCGGCGCTCGGCCGCGAGGCGCGCGAAGTCGCCGCGGAACTTGGCGCTGTAGCGCTGGTCGCGCTCGAAGAGCAGCGCCGGCTGCGGCTCGGGGCGGTGGAAGGCTGCGCGCACCGACGGCGCCGGCGCCTGTGGCTGCGCGCGCGCAGAGGACGACGACGGCGCCGCGGCGGCGAGTGGCGCGCTCAGAAAACGGTTGGCCTGTCGGTGCCTCCCTTCGCGGCGCGGCGCCAGCGCCACCGCCGGCGGCGCGGCGTCCTCCGGCGCGACGGCGTCGACGTCGAGCAGCGCGCGCAGCTGCGCGAACGGCGCCGAGGCGAGCGGCGCGTCGAAGGCGTCGGGCGCGTCGTCGTCCATGCGACCCTCGTCGCCCGCTGGCGCAGCGCCGCCGAGCGCGGCGCTAGCGGCGGGAAGCGCGGCGGCTTCGCCGCGGTCGTCGGCAGCGGCGTCCTCGTCGTCCTCGTCGTCGACGAAGGCGTAGCGCGAGAAGTGGTCGACCTCGAAGACCCACACGGCGCGGTCCGCGTCGTACGACACGTGGCGCGCGTCGTTCGCCGCGCAGAAGGCGCGCAGCTTCGCCTCGTAGGCGCGCAGCTTGTCGCCGCCCTTCGCCTTGGGCGCCGCGTTCTCGAGCGTGACGCGCGCGGGGTTGTTGAGGCGCTGGCCGCGCGGCGGCACGTCGTCGACGCGCTCGTAGACGGCGACGGCGGTGGCGTCGATGTCCACGGCGCGGTCGAGGTCCTCGCCGCGCACGTCGACGGGCACCAGCCACTCGACGCGGCCGAAGTGCTTCCGCACCACCGCGAAGCCCTCGACGCGCGACAGTTCGTCCTCGCTCATCGCGCGCAGCGCCGCCAGCGACGGCTTCGTCTCGTAGCCCTCGCGCGTCAGCGTCGGCAGCGCCTCGGCGCGCGCCGTCGGCTTCGTCCGCGACGGCGCGTGCATCAGCAGCGCGACGTTGGGCTCGGCCTTCGCAGCCGACGGCGCGTCGTGCAGGCGCAGCCGCATCGGCGCGGCCGGCGTCTGCGGCGTCGGCGGCTCCAGCGCCGAGGCGACGCCGCGCTCGTCGTCACCGCGCGGGCGGAAGGCGCTCGACGGTGTCCTCGACGGCGGCGGGGGCAGCCCGCGGCCGGCCGCCGGCGTCAGCGACGTCAGCACGAGCTTTTTCGCGCTGCCGACGAGCGGCGTCGGCGAGAAGAGGCCGCCCGCCGCCGACGATGACGAGACCGGCACCGACGCGTGGCGCGCCTCGTAGCCCGGCGTCGCGGCCACCGGCGTCGACAGCGTCAGCGCCCGCGGCGGCTCTGGCGCAGCGGCGAAGGCGTCCGGCGCCCGCTCGAGCGGCAGGCCCTGCGCGAGGAGCTTCACCGAGCTGAGCGGCGTGCTGCGCGCGAGCGACTTGCTGCGGCCGACGTCGAGGCCGGCGAGGATGATCGTCGGCGAGGACACCGACTGCTGCGCCTGCTCTGCGCGCGCCTGCTCCTCCTTCGCCTTGCCGCCCAGGTCGCCCTTCTTCTTCAGCAGCAGCTCGATCTTGTGGTCCACCGACGGCGTCACCGGCTGCAGCGCCTGCTGCTGCTGAGCCTGCGCCGCCTGCTGCTGCTGCTGTTGCTGCTGCTGAGCCTGCGCTTGCGCCTGCGCCTGCTGGCCCAAGCCGAAGGCGCCGAGGCCAAAGCCGCCCGCCGCAGGAGTCGTCGCTGTGGCGCCAGTGCCGAACGCGCCGAAGCCACCGGCCGCAGGAGTCGTCGCTGTGGCGCCGGTGCCGAACGCGCCGAAGCCGCCCGTCGCCGGAGCACCGAAGCCGCCGGCGCCAGTCGCCGCGGGCGTCCCGAAGCCGCCCGTCGCGCTAGGCGCTTTGAAGGCGCTGCCCGCACCGAACGCGCCGGCCGCGGGCGTCCCGAAGCCGCCCGCGGCGGGCTGTCCGAACGCTGGTGCCGCCGGCGACCCCAAGCCGCCCAGCGCCCCCGTTCCCGAGCCGCCGGCCGCCGGGGCGCCGAACCCTCCAGCGGCGGCTGCCGTCGCCGGTTTGCCGAAGCCGCCCAGCGGACTCGATCCGAAGGCGCCGGCCGCCGCTGGGGCACCGAACGCGGACTTTGCAGGCGACCCGAAGCCGCCCGTCGCCGCGGCGCCGAACGCACCCGCCGCCGCTGGGGCGCCGAACGCGGACGCGGCGGGGGCACCGAACGCACCCGCCGCCGGAGCACCGAAGCCGCCTGTCGCGGCGGGGGCTCCGAAGGCTCCCGCCGCTGGCGCAGACCCGAAGGCGCTCGGCTGCGCACCGAACGCTGGCGCCGCGGCGGGTGCGCCGAATGCACCCGCCGCCGGAGCGCCGAAAGCGCCGGCCGCCGGGGCACCGAACGCGGACTTCTGCGGCGATAGCGCGCCGAAGCCGCCGACCGCCGGCGCAGCCGCGGCGCCGCCCTTGTTGCCCCGCTGCAGGTCCTCCCAGTGCAGCTCCTCGAAGCACTTGTCCTTGTACTGGTCCATGCTGCTGATCGCCTGGATGTTCAGCGTCTGCGCCGGCGCGTTCTTCGACTGCTCCACCGTCTGCGCGGGGCGGAACGGCGGGTTGCCTGTGCCGCCCTGCGCAGCTCCGAAGCCACCTGCTGCGCCGAAGCCACCTGCAGCAGGTTGGCCGAAGGCTGCGGGCTGTCCGAAGCCTCCGGCGGGCTGCCCGAAAGCGCCGGGGGCGGCCGCGGGCTGTCCGAACGCTGAAGCCGCCGGTGCTGCTCCAAAAGGCGCCGCCGTCTGTCCGAACGGCGCCGCGGCAGCTGCTGGTTGGCCGAAGGCACCAGCCTGGCCGAAGCCGCCCGCTGCGGGTTGCTGTCCAAAGCCGGTCGCCGCCTGTCCGAAGCCGGTGGCGGCCGGGGCACCGAAAGCCGGTGCCGTCGCCCCGAACGCGCCAGTCGCGGGCTTCGCCGCTCCAAACGGAGTCGTCGCCGCTGGCTTCGCTCCGAACGCGTTGGTCGCTTGTCCGAAGCCGCCCGTCGTGGCCGCTTGTCCGAAGCCGCCGGTTTGCTGCTGGCCGAAGCCGCCGGCGGCCTGCTGCCCGAACGGCGCCGCACTCGCAGCACCAAAAGCCGGCGGTGCGGCGGCACCAAACGCAGTCTGAGCAGGTGCTCCAAACGGCTTGGGAGCTTGGCCGAAAGGGTTTGCCTGCTGCTGCTGACCGCCAAATGGCGTTGCTGCCGCGGCGCCAAAGCCGGCCGCAGCCTGAGGCGCCGCACCGAAGCCTGCAGCACCTGCAGGGGCTCCGAAACCACCTGCCTGCTGACCAAAGCCACCAGCTGGTGCTGCACCGAACCCTGCGGGTTTTTGTTGATTAAATGCTCCGAAGCCGCCCGCCTGCTGCGCCGGGGCCCCAAATTGCGTTTGCGTGGCGCCAAACCCAGAAGCGGCACCAAAGCCGCCTGTCGTGCCCCCAAAAGTCGAGGCCTGAATCGTCATATGCAAAGTTGTGCTTAGATGAGCAATGAATGGAGTGTTCAGCGTTGCGAAGGGCTATACCTTGCCGAAGTTTTGCATAACTGTGTGCAGGGGCTGTCAGTGATGGATGAGAGCCTTTCGGTGGGAAAACGGTCAAGAAGTTTGCACCACTAGCACAAGGAACCACCAATCCCCGCGATTGATGCTCGATTGTGAGGGGAGCTCAGGAGAATAGGCGATCTCGATGGCCCCATGACGAGTCGAAGCTGGCGCTCTGCCAATCGCCTCGTGTGCGAGACGACGGTGGCTGTCTGCGGTCTGCGGGGAGACTCTGGGTCATCTGCGCATCTGTGTCAGCAGCGCCCAGAAGCGAAGGCATTCTGGCGGAAAAGGGAGCGATTTCCGGGCGATTTGAAATCGGGCGTTTCAACAAATAGGCACAGCAGCTGCGGCGGTGACGGCGCGCGTCAACGAATCGAAAAGGGCGAAAATCGATCGCGATGTTCTTCGGTCTTCTTCTTTCTGGGACGTCCTCCTGGCACAATCAGTTTCGCCGCATCGCTCGTTCAGTTGTCCTCCATTGATCTTCGTCTTTTTTTATTTCCGTGTTAATTCCAGCGTTGAGTGTGTGGAAGGCCAGTGCATGAAATGGACTCGAAAGACGCCAAAGATGCGAAGGACATAGACACTCCGTACGAGCGATCTCTCATGCTCGGCTACAACCAAACGTACATTGTGCTCGAGAAGGACCGAGAAGAGCAAGGAAACGAAGTTTTGTTTCGATGCGGCAACTGGTGCTACCGAGGGCTGGTCCAGTTCAACGGGATCCGCATCTCCACCGAGGAAGTCCCCGTCCTCATCCCCGCGCTGCAGAAGCAGCAGGGATCGCTCCGCTACTACTGTACATCCAAAAGGTAGCCGCGTCTTGACGTAAATGTGCTGAGCTGTTGCCTAATGCCCAGCGACGCTCTGTGTGTGTGTGTTTGTGTGACGTGCCCACAGCATGCCAGCCGACTCGGTCTTCAGCAAGCCGGCGCAGTACATGGAGGACGCGATGGAGTTCATCGCACACGAGATATCGTCGGATGAGACCGACAAAGAGCTGCGGAAAATGGCGAGCGTCTTCCCGTGGATCGACGACGACCGCGCGCCGACGTACTTCGAGATGGCGCTGAGCCAGGTGCCCGACTACATGGACAAGGTCTCGCTGATCGCCAGCAAGACCTACACACGCGGCTTGATCATCATTTCTATCTATTACGACCGCTCGATCTACTTCCTACTCAGCGCGGGCGAGGGCGACCAGCCGCTGCTGGACGTGCGCTTCCCGGACGTGTCGAAGCACGGACAGGGCCTGCACATCAACTCGTACACCGACAACGTCTTCGGCTACAAGAAGCTGACGCTGTGGCACATCGTCGACCCCGAGCCCTTCTCCATCCGCAAGGACTTCCCCAAGCTGAAGACGATCAACGTGTCGACGTCGAACTACGAGCAGACGTACTGCATCATGAAGAGCGCCTGGGACAACAAGACCAACCAGCTCTCCATTCACCACGACGCGCTCTTCCGCTTCGGCTCGTGGTGCTACGCCGGGCGCGTCCAGCTCACTGCGACGATCGGCCTGCACGACGTCCCGTTCGTCATCCCCGCGCTGCGCATGCAGCAGAGCCGGCTGGACTACTACTGCGACGTGAACCAGGTGCCCGTCACGTCGCCCTTCGCCGCCGCGCTGGGCTACATCCACAAGATCACGCCGAGCATCGAGCAGCACATCTTGCGGTCGGAGGACACGCTGAAGGCGCTGATCGACCGGCTGTCGAACATGGGTCTGGGCGAGTCGGTGTCGAAGTGGCTCGAGGGCGACTCGGCGCACTCGTTCTTCGAGTTCAAACTGTCGCCCGACCAGGAGCTGGCCACGAAGCTGAACAACATCGAAATGATCGTGACGAAGGCGTACTACCCCTCGGGCATCGTCACGATGACGATCTTCTTCCAGGCCACCGTCTACGTCTGCGTCCTCGAGGCCGCCGGCGAGAACCCGCTGCTCGACTCGCGCTTCCCCGACATCTCCGGCAAGGGCCGCGGCTACCAACTCGAGGCCTTCGGCGACGGCACCGAGGACTGGCCCGAGCTGCGCAAGGTGTCCATCTGGCAGACCATCGGCGCCCTCGAGCAGGAGTTCAAGGACAAGGCCGCCAGCCTCGCCGACGCGAAGCGCGCCACCGACGAGCGCGTCGCCGCGCGAGAGCTCAGCGCCGACGAACTTCGCGACACGAACGACGAAGCGGCGGGCGCCAAGGACGTCGCCGACCGCAGCGCGGCCGCCGGCCCCAGCGACGCGAAGCACAGCGAAGCGGAGGCGAAGCGCGCCGACGACGCGTCGCCGGTCGCCACTGCGCACCACCACGCGCACCACGCGCACCAACACGCGGCCGTTGCAGAGCCCGCCGCCGACGACAAGCTCGCCGCGCCCTCGACCGGCAGCCCCGCGAAGCCGCTGGCGGGCGACAAGGCCGCGGCCGAGGCGCTGTTCCTGCGGCCGAAGCAGGCGCTGCCACACCACCTGCCGAAGCTCGACTCGCTGTCGCACAAGCTCGACGACATCCGCAAGACGATGGGCGACAACGTACGTCCCCGCCCCGCCGCCACTGCTAACCCCCCCCGTCTGCTGCCGTTTCATCGATTCACGCGTGTGTCTGTACAGGGACTGAAGGCGCCGTGGGACCTCAAGGGCCGGCCGCTGGGCGGCGGCCTCGGCCCGCTCGACTCGCCGGGGCCGCTCGGAAAGAAGTGATCGCCGCTCTGTAACGCCGCCTCGCGCGGCTCTTTCTCTGTTAACAGCAACCGAATCTCCCCGCTCCGCTGCTCAGTCGACGTTGCGCAGGACGCGCGCGAGGACGTCCTCGATGATGGGCAGCAGCTGCAGCGCCTGCTGCTGCTGGCTCTGCGCGCGGTCGATGCGGGCGCCCCCAGCGCCCGGTGTGCGCTTCGGTGACGCCGCGGCGGTGCCGCTGAGCGGCGCGTCGGGCAAGTGGCGCAGGTCGGCGAGGTACTGCGCCAGGAGGACGACGGCGCTCAGGACGAACGCGTGCGACCGCTGCGACGAGAAGAGCGTCGCGCCGAACTGCGCGACGCGGCGCACGGCAGACGAGGGCAGCAGCTGCGGCACGACGTCGTGGTTGATGCAGAAGACCTCGAAGCCCGTCGCGCCGAGGCCCACGGCCTGCGCCGCGCTGAGGTTGGCGGTCTTCTGCGGCCGCACGACGCCGTAGTTCATGTGGCGCAGCGCCTGCGGCACGAGCAGCGCCTGGTGCGTCGTCAGGACGCGCACGACGACGGGGTGCGTCGCGGGGTAGCAGGCGGCCGCGACGCGCTGGAAGAAGTCGAAGTCGGCGACGAAGCGGTCGAGGCGCGCGGCCCACGAGTTGATGAAGGCGCCGACGCCCTGCAGCGCCGCGGCCGCCGAGGCGGCGCTCGACGCGGCCGCGCGACTCGTCTTCAGCAGCGTCTTGCTGCGCGACGACGCGCACAGCTCCAGCGCCTGCACGAACTCCAGGTAGTTCATGCGGCGCGCGCCGTGCTCCTCGTCGTCCTGCGCGCTGGCGACGCTCGACGCGGCGGACGGCGACCCGGCGGGCGGCTGCGGCGGGGTGCCGCGGCTCAGTGGCGGCGCGCCGTGTCGATGGGCGACGTGTTGGAAGGCGTCGACGGCGTCGACGAGCGAGAAGGCGTCGTCGAAGGCCTCCAGCGCCAGCAGAATCAACAGAAAATGGCGCAGCGTCACGCTACTGGCGACGTCGCGGCTCTGGCCGCCCGCTGCGCGCTCGGGAACGTCGCGGAACTCGGCGACGGTCGCTTGCAGGCGCAGCAGTAGGTCGAAGGTGTAGCCGCAGATCTCGTCCTCGCTCGCGAGCAGCACGCGCACGCCGCGGTGGCCGCCGACGCTCCCCGCCGCAGCTGCTCCGGCGGCGGCTTTGTCGTGGCCCGCTGCGGCGCGAGGCGCCACGAGGTCGTAGTCGTGGTAGTAGTTGCTGAAGCGGTCGAGCTTGTGCCGCCGCTCGGCGTCGCTGGTGGTCTTCTGCGCCAGCTTCAGCGGCGCCTGCGCCAGGTGCGCGCACGGCGGCGGCACGGCGACGTCCTCCGTCGCGATCTGCAAAATGCGGTCGTGCAGCCGCAGCAGCCGCTGCTGCTGGGTCTGCGACTGCGGCTGCGGCTGTGCGCTGCCACTTTTACCCGAGGGCGCAGGTGGCACGGCGCCAGGCGCTGCTGACGCCGCGTGCTGCCGCTGGTGCGAGGAGGTGACGCGGTGGTGGCTGTGGAGCAGCAGCGCCACGTGGTTCGCCATCGAGTTCTTCCACTGCAGGAGGCGCACCACCGCGTCCTCGTACTCTTCGATGTGCTTCTTGAGGCTTTCGATCTCCTCGTCTCTCTGCGCGAGTTGCTGGCTCAGGTCGTGGTGCATCTGCTCGAACACGAGCTTGTCCCACGGCGCGGCGGCGCCGTTGGAGTGGTGGGACGCGGTTGCGTACGGCGCAACGGTGTCCTCCTCGTCCGCATAGTCCGGATACGCTTCTGTCTGTGTTGACGCGTGGACAGACGGCGCGGACGGAATGAGCGGCAAACCGGCGCTGTCCAGTCGCAGGTCCGTTTTGGCGGACAACTCGTCTAGCAGCTTCGTCAGTCGCCGCTCCTCATCGCGCAGCTTGCGGTCCCAATTTCTCCCTCCGATGTTCATCACTCAGTAGCGTCGTCAATGGTAAATGAACAGAGCCGCAGCGCTGCGCGTATCTTTCATCGTCGACCGCTGCCGCTTCCGTCGTCGTCGTCGTCGTCTCGGCCGGCCGGCCCCAAAAATGAAACGCCCGAGCCGACCGTTGGCAGTTGAAACCGCCGCGGCGTCGCCGTCGCCGCATCGGTCGCTGGGCCTGGGCCTTCGTGCGACTTCGCCATTTGGCGACGTAAATGACGTGCACGGCGTCTGGGAAGGATGGATGGACGGCTCCCTCCATTCTCTATCGCAGTCCGTAGCTGATCGACTCGCACGGGAACGGTCTGTCACTGCCAGACGCTGACGGCTCTGTCGCCACAACGGTCTCAGCCGCGAGAAGCAGCAGCCGAGCACACGGCGACAACTATTCCCCCGGACGCATCATCGTCTGCATCGTAGAACGCACGCCGTTAATTAGTACATCATCACCATCGCCTAGCGGTCGTTTCGTCGCATGTCGCTCGCGTCGAAGCTGTCCAGTCCGCAGGAGATGAAGATCCTGAAGCTGATGCAGGTCGAGGCGCAGATGAGCACTCTCGCGCGAGACGTGGAGAAGCTCATGAGCATATCGGCGCAGCACGGCTCGAAGATCAAGGAGCTCGTCGTGGGCATGGCCAACTCGGTGTCGCAGGCCGAGTTCATGGCCTCCATCACCACCCAGCGCTACCAGAGCCTCAACATCGCCAAGCAAATGCAAATGGCCGAAGCCGCCCGCGCCGAGGCGGAGCTGCAGCAACAGCAGCAGCATCAACAGCCAGCGGCCGAGACGCGCGCGCTGCATGGCCACGACCACAGCGCCGACGTCGACAAGCTGCGCGTGCAGATCTCGTCGCTGGAGACCGAGCTCTTCAACCAGAGCTTCAGGGCCGAGATGGAGCAGCGCAAGCTCGAGAACGAGGTGAAGCAGGCGCGCATCGAGACGCAGGAGCTGCGCAACTACATCAAGGGCCTCGAGGCGAAGCTGGAGCAGTTCGCCGAGTCGGTGCAGCAGCAGAGCGGCATCGAGACCAGCGTCAAGTTCGTCGACCTCGCCGCGCGCAAGAGCAGCGTCCTCGAGAATCGCCGCCGCTCCGCCTTCCTCATCGACTTCGACAAGCCGTCGAACCCGTCGCCGGAGCCCAAGGCGCCGACCATCGCCGAAGACGCCGAGGCCGACTCCGACGACGGCGACGAGCACAACGTCTTCGCCGCGGGCGCCGCGGGCGCCGCGACGCCCGACGCGCCGAGCCACACGACACAGCAGCCGGCGCCTGCGGCGGCGCCCGCAGCGTCGACCGTGGAGCCTGCAGCGGACGGTCGCCGTCGCAGCCGAAAACTGTCGACGCCAGCGGCGCACGACGCGTCGCACGACGCGCGCGTCCCGCCGCAGACCGCCGCCCCACCGCCGCCGCCGCCGTCGACGCAGCGGTCGCGTCGCGTGGCCCGTCGCCTGCGCCTGGGTCGGGGCCTCTGAAGGGCCCCGGCGCGCTGCGGTCGCCGTCGACTGCGACGGTGGCCGCGCCACGCGCCGAGCGGCCGCCCGTCGTCGCGGCGAAGGCGCCGCCGACGAAGCGCGTCGTGCGGCTGCCGAAGGACGCGGCGAAGGGCGCGGCGATCCAGTTCACCGACGAGTCCGACGACGACGCAGCGCCGCGCGGCCGAGCGGCGGTCGTCGCGCAGCGGCTCGCGCCCGAGGCGACGGCGACGCTGCTGCGCGACGTCTTCGCGCGACTCGCGTCGATGGCGCCGGTGCGCGCGGAGGCGGCGCGACTGGCCGACGAGGCCGTCGCGGGCGCCGTCGAGCACTTCGCGCGGCAGGAGCGGCTCGACGCGGAGGAGCGCGGCGAGACCGTCGCCGCCGCCGACGAGGCGACGCTGCGCGAGACGCTGCAGCGCCTCGACGCGGAGGCCGCCGCGCTGCGCGACGAGAGCGCGCGCGCGCAGGAGGCCGCGCGGCACCAGGCGGAGGAGCTGGCGCTGCAGCGCTCGACGATCGAAGCGCTGCAGGCCGCCGTCGATGCGCTGCAGCGCCGCAACGACCGCAACGAGGCGCAGCGCGCGCGCGGCAGCGTTTTGCTGACGGCGGCGACGGCGGCGGCGGCGGCGGCGCGGCGAAGGGCGCGCGCAAGAGCAGTTTGCTGCCCGCGCGGCGCGCGTCGAAGCTGCGCGACGGCGACGGCGACGGTGGCGGTGGCGGCAGTGACGCGCCGCTGCAGCCGCCGCGAAAGGCGACGCTCGCCACGAGCGACGTCGTCGCGGCCGCCAGCGCCGCGGCGCAGGCGCTGTACCCCGCCGCCGACGCCGCGCCGCGCTCTTCGCGCCGTGCGACGACTGCGCCGCCGCCGCGTCGCTCGCGGTGGCTCCGCCGGCGACCGTCGCAGAGCCGCCGCCGAAAGAGCAGCGCGAGCCGCCCGTCGCGTCGTCGCCTCGCCGCGCGGCCAACGCGCTGCACGCGCTGCAGCCCACGGCGCACGCCGCGCAGCCGCAGCCGCAGCCGCAGCCGTCGCATGCGTCGCCGCCGAAGGAGGCGGCCGATGCGCCGAGCGTCGCGCGCCGCGCGTCCGTCGCCGCGCCGCGACAGCCGCTGCGCACGTCGGTGCTGTCGCTGACGCCGCTCGAGGCGCGTCGCGACGCCGCCGCCCCCGTCGCCCCCGTCGCCTCCGTCGCCCCCGTCGCCGCCGTCGCGCTCAGTCTCCCGCGGTGCTCGCCGCGCCGCCCACCGCCGCCGCCGCCGCCGTCGCTGCGCCGCTCGGCGACGCGCCGCTGCAGCTGCACTCGCCGACCTCCGACCGCTTCGACGCGCCGCTGTCGCCCGCGTCGCCCGCGTCGCCGGCGTCGCTGTCGCTGTCGGTGTCGCTCTTCGAGGCGCCGTCGTGTCTCGAGCCGCTCGAACTGGACGCGCCGCCCGCGACGACGGCGCCGACGGCCGCCGCGGCCGGCAGCCCACGAGCGCCCGGCGGCTGCAGAGCCTCGTCGCGGCGCTGAACGCGCGGCTCAGCGTCATCGACGAGCACGCGGCGCTGCAGACGGCGCAGCTCAACGCGCTGAAGCTGCAGGCCGCGCAGCAGCACGACGCCGTCGTCCTCTGCCAAGACGCGGCCCAGGCGCAGCGCGCGGCCGCCGCGAAGCTGCACGAGCGCGTCGCGCGCGTCGAGCAGGTCGACCGCGACGGCTACTTCCGCCCGCTGCTGCAGGCGCTCGAGACGCTGCAGCACACGCAGGACGAGCAGGACACGCGCGCGGCGGCGCTCGGCGACCGCGTCGACGCGCTCGTCGGCGACTGGCAGCAGTGGCGCGCCGCGCAGGCCGCGCACGCGCCGCTCGCGGGGCCGCTGGCCTCGCGGCCGGCACGGCGCCGGGCGGTCGCTCGTCTATTCGCGCGGCGGCGGCGGCGGTGGCCGCTCGGCGCAGGGCGCGCGGCACGGCGCAGAGGACGGCGCCGCGCCGCGCGCGCACCAGTCGGCGGTGCTGTCGCTCGCGGCGCTCTTCGCCGACGCCGCCGCGGCGCAGCCGGCGCACGGCGGCGGCCCGTCGCGCGGCCAAACGACGCGCGCGTCGCTGTCGCTCGAGTCGGACGCCGGCGGCGACGCCGACGACGACGCCGACGGTGACGGCGCCGCCGACGCTGCGCCGCTGCCGCTGCGCGCGACGTCTGCGCAGCCCGCGACGGCGACGGCGCCGGCGGCGCTGGCGGAGCAGCAGCGCGTCGAGGCGAGCGACCTGCGGCGGCAGCTGCGGCGCTTCGAAAACGTCGCCGCGGACCTCGCGGCGCGCCACGACGCGCTGCTGCAGCAGCACGAGGCGCTGCTCGAGACGCTGCGGCGCGGCACGGCGCTGCGCTCGCGCACCGGCCGCGGCAACGACTCGCTGGCCGACCGCGTCGGGTCGCCGCCGCCCGCCGTCGCCGTCGCCGCGCCCGCCGCCGCCGAGCCGCCGCCGCAGGAGCCGCTGCGCCACGCGTCGCCGACGTCGGCGCTGGACGCGGCGGAGCCCTTCGACGGCCCGTGGCGCGCGCGGCAGCAGCTCTTCGCCGTCGCGGAGGTGTCGAAGAGCGCGCACTTCCAGCAGCTGCAGCGCGAGGTCGCCTCGCTGCGCTACGCGCTGGCGCAGGCGCTCGACGTCGTCGCGGCGGTGCAGGCCGCGCAGCCGCGGCCTCGGCGCTGCAGCCGCCGCCCGTCGCGCCGCAGCGACCGTTCTTCGTCGCGACCAACGCGACCGGCGCCTTCGCCGAGCGGCCGCTGCCCGGCGCCGCCGCGCAGCCCGCGGCGCCGCTCAGCGTCGCGCCCGACGCGCTGCCGAGCCTCATGAACGGCCGCTTCCTCGTGCGCGGCCGCGAGCCGTTCAGCGACGTGTCGGCGGTCGAGGCCGTCGACCTGCGGCTGCTCGCCGAGTCGCGCTGCAGCCGCGAGAACAACGCGCCGCGCAGCCCGCGCCGCCGACGCTGTCGCGCCACCAGCGACTGCAGCAGCAGCAGCAGCTCACGCGCCGCCCGCAGCCGCCGACGCTGCGCTCGCCGGCGGCGCCGCTGGCGGCGCACTCGTGGCTGTCGGGGCCGACGGCGGCCGCGTCGCTGTCGACGCTGTCGGCGTCGCAGACGTCGCTGGGCGACGCGCCGCGCTCGATCTGGTACCGCGACTTCGGCGAGGACTACTACGCGCTGCAGAAGTACGACGCCGCGGCCCCGGCGACGCGCTCGACGCGGCGGCGTTCGCCGACGATTTGCCCTCGTCGGACGCGTCGGAGGCCTCCGCGCCGCCGCAGCTGTCGCCGCGCGTGCAGCCCGCGCCGCTGCTCGCGAAGCCCGCGGCGACGGGCGGCGGCGCGGGGCCGCTGCGCTTCCACCCGGAGGCGCCCAGCCGCGTGAAGCGCCTCATCGAGCGGAAGGCCGCGCGGCCGCCGCCTCGCCGCAGCGCCCGCCGCCGACTGAGCGCCGCGCCCGGCGCCTGTTCACAGCCACAGCCGTTTCTGTCCGCGGCTCGTCCACCGCCACCGCACGTCGTTGGTGCTCAGGATACTCCCCGGGCTGCCCACCCCATTCGACTGGAACAAGACCTACGCTAACAGTGTTGCGAGCAATGTGCGCACACCGTGTGGCCTCGGGTGGTGCTCGGCCAGCGTATTTGGCGACGGCGCACCGTGGGACTCGCCAATTTCGTAATCTCTTCGCACTCTTCTATCGCCTTGCTGATGTAAAAATAATTGCAATCCATTCTATATTGTGTGAGACATCGAAAGAAATGGGAATCTCGCTGTTCTGATGGATACTACGAAAGTTCTGGCAGATGTACGGTACGAAAAACGTTGGGCATCGAAAATTTCCCTCGTTTTTGCATTATAACTCACGAGAATTCCCATAGAAAAATGTAATTTTCATTGTCACCGACTCAATTATCTATGATAAGCATGCTTACATGTTTTTCTACCATTTTCTACCTTAATTGACGTCTTTCTAATCGACCAACGAAAATGAGGTCGCCGGACATGGTCGTCTTCTGCTCCGCGTTTCAGCCTCAAAACAAAGTAATTCTCCAACATACCTTGCCAACGCATGATAAAAGAACATATTAAAATGTTATTGTGGGCAGTTCGTGTTGAGTCACATTAAATTGGTTCAATAGGATGGCGAAATCTGGACGAAAACGGTCTGAAAATGGGCAACGTCCATTTTGTTTGCCTCATCAATGCATACTACGATATACTTCACAGAAACTGCACCCACTGAGCCCTTTGCTGCATCTAAGTAAAGCATAAACGATGGAGGTTGCTCTGGAAGAGGCCACAATGGCGATACACTACCGATTGAATCGACATTTCTCTGCGTGGCCTCGGTACGAAGTGCTCGGACCTCAACACGACCTGTTTAACGCTCACTTTGCAGTCAAACACGGAAATGTCGTCCAATTTAGTTCTGATTTAGGAGGTTCGCGATGTTTCTTCTGCCACCGTCCTGTTGACGGCAAAAGAGAACTGTTGGCACCGTCCTGAACTGAGAGGGTGCACTATTTCTTACGTTCGCCATCAGCCATTACACACTACTCATAGGGTAAAGCACGAAGTACAGCGGCCATCTGCGTGCAAAAAGTCGCATTTTCTCAGAGCAGATGCGACGCAACGCGACGCAACGCAACGCGACGCGACGTCGCGTTGCACAGGTCACGTCGCATAAAGTTGTCGCGCGTCGCAGCCAACGCTGCCCGCGGGGGCCGCTGCCCGTCGACGGTACTAACTCACAGCCATAATTAGTGTATACTTGCAGTTCGTTTGGAGTCAAATATGTACAAAGTACACGTCGCCGTCTCTCGCGCCGCCGCTGTCGCCGCCTTCGTCGGCGGGGCCACGGCGCGTCTCGTGGCCCTAACGCGGCGCTGTGCTGTGTCGCACGGTGATGTCGGTGTCGCGACCCACGACGATGCGGCTGTGGCGGTTCCTGTCGCTGCTGCTGCCGCTGCCGCCGCTGCGGCGTCTGTCGCTGCTGCTGCCGCTGCTGTCGCTGCTGTTGGCGCCGGAGCAGTGGCTCGCTACGCGTCGGCGGCGAGGCGCAGCTTCTGCCGCAGGCGCGCCGCGTACTTCTGCATCGTCTCGTCGGGCGGCGCCTGCTCCTCGCCGAAGAAGCGCAGCAGCTGCGCCACGTCCGGCGCCGCGAGCGCCAAGATGCGCTGCCGCGTGGCGGGGTACACAGCCATGGTGCCCAGCGAGAACAGCGCGATGCGCTGCGTCGCGCGGTCGCCCGCCGCCGCAGCCGCCGCCGCCGGCCGAAGCAGCGACGCGAGGCGCTCGACGACGGGCAGCGCGGCCATCGCCGGCGCCAGCTCGCCGCTGTTGCGCACGAGGTTGCCCATGGCGCCCGCGGCGTTCGCGCGCGTCTTGTCGTCGGCGTCCTGCAGCGCGGCGCACAGCGGCGCGAGCGCCGCCGCCAGCTGCGGGTAGAGCGCGCGCGAGTGGAACGCGGCGTTGCCGACGGCGAACGAGGCGAACTTCCGCGTGGCGGCGTCCTCGTCGGCGCAGCAGCGCGCCAGCAGCGCGAGCGGCGCCTCGGCCTCGGCGCTGGGCGGCGTGGCGAGCGTCGCGTAGAAGGCGTCGGAGTGGCGGCAGAGGTTGCCCAGCAGGTTGCACGTCTTCGCGCGCGCGACCGCCGCCTCGTGGCGCAGCAGCTGCGCGATCTTCGCGGGCGAGAACACGCGGCGCAGCGCGTGGAAGTGCGCCTCGCTGTGGCGCGCCAGCTGCGACGCGATCTGCAGCCCCGACACGAGCGCGTCGGCGCGCAGCCGCGCGTCCTCCGCGCCGCCACCGCCGCCGCTGCCCGCGGGCAGCTGGCGCAGCGCCTGTTCGTCGTCGTAGCGCCGCGGGTCGAAGAGGTGCAGCGGCAGCGCGTCGATCGTCTCGAGGCCGCGCTGCTCGACGAACTGCGCGAGGAACTTCGACGAGGTGAGCACGAGCTCGGACAGCGCGTTGACGAGGTGGTGCGCGCAGCGGTGGCTCAGCTGCGCGCCGTACGCCGCCGCCGTCTGCAGCAGCAGCCGCACCGCCTGCTGCCGGTACAGCGTCTCCAGCGCCTGCTGCGCGTCCTCGCGCGGCAGCCGCAGGCCGGCCGCCAGCCACAGCAGCACGTGGTGCACCAGCGCGGCCGCCTGGCTCAGCGCCGCGGCCGCCCAGAGCCCCGCGTCCTGCAGCGCGAGCAGCGCCGCCAGCGCCGTCTGCCCCTGGCGCTCGGCCCAGCGCCCGCGGCGCTCGAGCTCGTCGGCCTCGAGGCTCTGCAGCAGCAGCGCCACCGCGTCGCCCTCGCGCAGCAGCGCCAGCGCGCGCGCGACGAGGGCGTCGGTTGCGGCGTCCTTCGGCGCGTGCGGGTGGTGCGAGGCGGCGGTGACGGCGGCGCTCGTCTGGCTCGCCGCCTCCCACAGCAGCGCGCGGCCCGCGCCGGACAGCGCCTCGAGGCGCCAGCGGTCGCGCGTCACCTGGCACAGACAAGCGAGCGTCTGCAGCGCGCGCTCCGGCCGCCGCAGCTCGGCGACTTTGCGCACGAGGCGCGCGAGGCAGCCCGCCAGCGCGTCGTGCGGCGCGAGGTCCTGCGTCGCCACGGCCGCCAGCCAGCGCGCGTCGCGGTGCAGCGCGGACCGCGGCGCCTGCAGCGCCGCGCAGATGGCGCCCGCGACGTCGAGCGCCGCGCACTGCCGCAGCAGCGTCGCCTCGAGCTCCGCCGCCTGGCGCCGGTCGAGCGGCGCGGCGTCATCCGTCGCGGCGAGCGCCTCGTCGCCCGACACGCGCTGCGCCAGCGACTGCAGCGCCAGCAGCGCGTGCAGCAGCAGAAAGCAGCCCACCGCCAGCGCGTCGCCCGCGTCGCCGTCGCCCGCGCCGACGTGCGTCAGCGTCGCGCCGATGCGCTCGACGAGCTGCGCCCACTGCCGCGCGCCGAGCGCGTCCGCCGCCGCCAGCGCCGCGAGCACCTGCGTCGCGGCCTGCGCAGCGCCGCTCGCGGGCGACCGCGCAGCCGCCGTAAGCAGCGCCGCGAAGAGCGCGCCGCGACGGTACTGCGCCACGCCGAGCGCGACGCTGCGCGGCCCCTGCGTCACCAGCGCGCGCAGCAGCGACAGCAGCGCCTCGTCGTCGGGCGCGCGACACGCGGCCTCCGCCAGCAGCCGCAGCGCCTCGCCGCTGCCCTCGCTGAGCTTCTCCGCGACGCCGCGACACGCCTTGTGGTGGCGCAGCGCCTCGTCCGCCGTCCAGCGCGTCGCCGCCGCCGACAGCCGCGCGACGAGCGCCGCCAGCGCCGCGAACACGTCGGCGACGGCGACGTCGTCGGCGAAGAGCGCGTCGCACAGGCCGCCGTGCAGCTGCTGCGCCAGGAACATCTCCGCGAAGAGGTCGGGGCTGCGGTGCGGCGCGCGGCCCAGCACCTGCTGCGCGGCGCGCAGCGCCACGGCGGCGCGGCGGCCGTGCGCGCGCTCGAGGGCGTCCGCGCGGAAGCGGTGGTCGGCCAGCGAGCTGGCGAGGTCGCGGGGCCGCAGCAGCGCCGCGAAGAGGTGCAGCACGTTCCAGCGGTCCGACATCAGCAGCAGCCCCGCCGCCGGCGCCGCGGCGTCCGCCGGCAGCGCGCGCAGCGCCGGCGCCTCTTCCTTCGTCGCGCACGTCGCGAGCGCCAGCAGCAGCGCAACGAGGCCGGCGGCCACCGCCGCCCAGCGCCGCCCGTCGTCGTAGCCGTCGGCGTCGTCGCCTGCGTCGCCCGCCAGCGCCGAGACGGCCTCGGCGCTCGCGAGCAGCGCCGGCAGCTGCGAGAAGAGCGTGTCGAGCATGCGCAGCGCCTCGGCGGCGACGGCGGGCGGCGTCTGTGGCCGCGTCAGCGCTTCCTGCAGCGCCAGCGCCAGGTCCGTCGCGCGCTGCAGCACGTCGCGCAGCGCCTCCAGCGCGCGCAGCTGCTGCAGCCGCTCGCTCCGCAGCGCGTCGGCATCGATCGCCTCCAGCGCCGCGACGAGCCCCGTCAGCTGCCAGTCGAGCAGCGGCGCGGCCCACGTCTCCGGCCGCCCCGCCGCGCCCTGCCAGAACTGCGCCACCTCGTCGGCCGCCAGCGCCGCCAGCGGCTCAAATTTGCGGCCGCGCGCCGCGTCGCGCGCCAACAGAAAGCTCTGCTCGTCCGCCACCTCCTGCGCATCGGGCGAGGCCGCGCGGGTACCAGCACGGCGCTCGTCCGCGTGGATGGTGAGGCCCGCCTCCTCCTCGACGGGCCCCAGCTCCGACACGTGGCTGCGGTCGTACGCGCCGAAGGAGTCGTCCGGCAGCTGCGGCGCCGCGCGGCGTGACTGCTTCACGGGGCTGAGCCTCGCCTGTGCCTTCTCCTCGGCGTCGGACACGTTGCTGAAGTCGAGGCGCGCCGTGGGGTCGAAGCTGAGCGAGCTCTGCCCGTCGATCGAGTCGAAGTCGCCGTGCAGCAGGTCGGCGAGGCCGCTGCGGTCGATCGACTGCAGCGACGCCGACAGATGCGCCTGCAGGCGCTGCTCCACCGTCGCCTGGTACTGCAGCTGCACCTCGGCGCCCTCGCGCGGCGAGACGCCGTCCGACGCGTCGTCGTCGGCGGTGAGCCGCGGGGCCGCGGGTTGGCCGAGCGGCTCGCGGCGCTGCAGCTGCTCCTGCCGCTCCGCCTCAGCGCGCTTCTCCGCCTCCCGCGCGGAGATGAGCGCGACGGCGCGCTGGCGAAAGAGGTCCTCCTCGATGCGCTGCTTGCGCGCGCGCTCCTGCGCGTGCATCGCGAAGGGCAGCGAGGCGGGCGACGTGTTGTTGAAGGCGACGTCGTTCACCTTCTGCGTGGCGTACAAGTTCAGCTTGTCGGCGCCCATGATGCTTTCGAGGCGCTCGCGGGGCCCGCCGAAGCCGCCGCAGCCGACGTACAGCGAGCGCTCGACCCAGGCCTTCTCGCGGTCGGCTTCGCTCTCGCGCACAAAGGGGTGGTCGAGGAGGTGCGGCCAGTTGAGGCGCTTCGCGGGATTCTTCTGCAGCAGGCCCTGCAGGAAGGACTTGAACTCCTTCGAGATGTCGTTGGGGTACTTGACGGGGTCCTTGACGATGTGGTTGATGAGCGAGTAGATGCTGTTCGTGTAGAAGGGCGGCTGGCCCACGTACAGCTCGTAGAGGATGACGCCCAGCGACCACAGGTCGGACGACGCGTCGTACGGCTGCTCCTTCACCAGCTCGGGGCTCATGTACAGCGGTGTTCCCTTGATCGACGTCAGAACGATGGTGTTGTTGGACATGGCCCGCGCGAAGCCGAAGTCGCAGAGCTTGATGCGCCCGTTGGAGCCGATGAGCACGTTCTGCGGCTTCATATCTCTGTCGGCCACGAGAACAGGCGATCAAACGATGTGGGCGAGGTGGAAACGGCGCCGTGCAATACCTGTGGATGATTCGATTCGAGTGGAGATAGTGCAGGGCGCGAACGAGCTGCTTGGCGATCTGCTGCACCGTCTTCTCGGGCAGGCGCTTGTCGTCCTGCAGAATGTCGAACAGCTCGCCCTGTGCGTACTCCGTCACAACGCAGAAGTCTCTCTCCGTTTCGAAGGCGTCAAACATCAAGATGATGTTGTCGTGGTTCAGGGTGCGCAGGATGCCGATCTCCTGTCGCAGGTTCTTGATGTCCTTCTCGCTTTTGCCGTGCTTTTGGATCATTTTCATGGCAACCGTGAATCCGGTGTTCTTCCTCCGTGCCTATCATTTACCAGGCTGAGACGACGCAGAGATCAAACTGAGAAGTGCGAGCAACAAACCTTGTACACTTTGCCGAACGAGCCTTCGCCCACGTGCTCGAGAATCACATAATTCTCCATCGTCGGTCCTGCATCAACGAATGAAGACTTCCACTACGATATCAACGTGAAAACAGAGGCGCTCGATCAGGCAGACGGCAGGGGCTCACGTTGCATTCGGATGTGGTCCTATCGCTATCTATCGCGGAGGCATCCGACGTCCTGCGCTCTGCGGCGACGATTCGAAAGCGCCGCGTTTGAACCGCGCCTGCTCCCGGAAATGAAACCGCTCTAGCGACCACTGCTTGCACACTGCTGTGGACGATATACACATGAGAAAGAAGCATGAAAGTACTCCAGTCGCCACTCGTTGTCCGGCGCGACGACGACGACGACGCCAACGTCGCTGCGCCGCTGCGCCGCTGCGGATATCGACACCGATACCCGACGGCGACTTGGAGAGGGAGGTCATGGGACAAGCAATTGATCGACGTCGCTTGAACGCAACCCACAACGCGAAAAAAATCTTCAGAAGACGCCGCCGTCAAGTAAAGGTCGAGGGATCTCGGTTGATTTTCTTTTAACGCACGACGGTTGCACCTGTGAAGCTCACCTGCAGCGGTCGGGAGATTTCAATCGACGGGTGAACGGCAATGATGGAGCCGTCTCCGAATCTTAAGGTGAGTCGCCTGTTCATCCGCGTGCTCCAACTCGCCTCATGTGGAGATCTCCTACAGTTGTTCCTGGAGAAGTGCCAGGCGGTGCACGGGAAGAATTTCCTCTTCGGGTCGCCAAGCGTCACCAATCAACTCGCATTGCAAATATATGGAAAGCTTGGTGAGTTCTCTGTCATGACTGTCGGCTCATGGCTGCTCTAATGAACTGTGTGCGGCGTAGAAGGAAACTTCGAGAAGCTGCTGAGCAGCGTGCCCTTGGAGTGCGGCACGTGTCCGTCGTGGACCGTCTACGGCCTGCGCTCTGTCGCCGAGCTTCGTCGCCATTTGGAGGACACTGGTAAGGCTTCGCTTGCCATTAGCTGTGGTCGTTGTCGCTGGTTACCCTCGTGGCTGTGCAGAGCTGCTGGTGAAGGTGGTCGGCGCCGCCGGCGACCGCGACGAGACGACGTTCTTCGAGGAGGTGTTCCGTCTGGACGAGCTATTCGTCATCGAGACGTCCAATCGGTCGCTCTATCCCCCCAACTTCATTTGCTTTCAGTTCAATGGCGTGCGCTGCACGTCGCTGCGTCTGGCGCAGATCTTCGGCCGCCTGGCGGGCGCCGCCGCAGCGCCGACGCGGTTCGCTTTGGACCTCGACGACGACGCGCGTCCGTCACGAGAGACCACGCCTCTTCCGCCCAAACCGCTCGCGGCCATTCAGGAGCGACTGGACAAGCTGCATGCGTTCGCGGCTGTCGAAGAGCGACTGGTCGACGCGCTGGACGAGCGCCTCGTCGCCGCGACGCTCGTCCGCCGCGACACGCTGCAGGCGGCGCTGGCCGTCGAGACCGAGCGCGTGCGAAGGCGCGGCGAGGAGAACGTGTCCGGGGCGCGGACGATCCCAGGCAGCCGCCTGGAGACGCTGATGCAGGCGACGGAGACGATGGCGCGCAGCATTCGCCGGCTGCAGGCGCTGAGCCAAGAGAAGCAGCGGCAGCACGTGCAGCTGAAGGTACGCCCGCCTCACACGCCCCGATCCTGCGACGCTCTAACGACGCCCCCCTCCCCCCGCAGTTCTTCCTGGAGGCGCGGCAGCAGAAGCTCTTTCAGGACATCCTCGTCGTGTACCCGATCACGCAGGGCAAGAGCGGCGAGTACAGCATCCGCGGCATCGAGCTGCCCTACGACTTCAGGTGCGTCGCCGACCTCTCCCCGCCGCCCACCCCTCACCGCGCGTCCCTCGCTCACCGTCTGTTCTGTCTCTCGTCGGCTGCAGCGCGGTGAAGGACGACGAGACGCTCTCGTCCGGCGTGGGCTACCTGGTGCACGTGCTGCTGATGCTCAGCAAGTACTGGGAGGTGCATGCCCGCCGCGCCCGCCGCGCCCGCCTCGCCTGACGACCCTGTGTCTGTCTGCGTATAGATCCCGCTGCGGTACCAGCTGCTCTTCCACGGCTCGCGCTGCCTCGTGCGCGACCTCGCCGCGACGAACGCGATTCTGCCGCTGTTCCGCTCGTACAACGACAAGGAGCGCTTCGACCGCGCCGTGTCCTGGCTGCGCGTCGACCTCGAACAGCTGCTGCAGACGCGCGGCGTCACCTTCGACCCCAGTCGCTCGCTGCTCGCCAACCTCGTGCAGCTCGCCCAGTGCGACGTGTGTCCGTCGCTGGCGTATTGAGGCGGCGGGGGCCGCCCTCGGCGGTTCAGCGTCGCTGCCCCGCGACTCGTCCTGTGTATAGATAGCGTGTAACCGACCGTCGGGGGCCTGACGTGGTGAATTATTCTTATGTACAAAGCTGCAGCGGCTGCAGCGGCTACAGCGCCGACGTGGCGGCCTTGCGCGTCTTTTTGCCGCCGGTCGCGCGGCCCGGGCCCGCGGCTTTGGCAGCGCCGGGGCCAGCAGCGGCGACTGGCGACTGGACCCCGATGCCGTGCCCGCGCAGCTCGGCCATGTTCATCTGCATGAGCGCGGCGATCTTGTCGTCCGCCGACATCGCCGCGCCGAAGAGGTCGCCGTGCGAGGCGGCCGCGTCGCTCTCCAGCGACGCCGTCGAGCGCGACAGCTGCGACTTCTGCGGCGCGGCGCGACTGACGCTCGAGGGCACCTCGACGAGGCCGAGGCTGCGCAGGCTGCCCGACAGCTGCGACTGCGACTGCGAGATCTGCTGCGCGAAGGGCGCGCGGCCCAGCTGCGACTGCAGCGCGGACGACGCGGCCAGCCGCGGCAGCGACAGCGCGCTCTGGCTGTCGGCCGGCAGCGGAATCGGCAGCACCGGCGGCGCGGAGGTCGCCGGCGGCGTCGCGCCGGGCAGTTGCGACAGCGCGTCGTGGAGCAACAGGCCGTTGGTGGACGACGGCCGCGACCGCCGCATGGGCAGCGGCAGCGGCTGCTGCGGCTGCGCGTCGGAGACGAAGGAATCCTGCTGCGAGCGCGGCGTGTTGGCGGCGGTCTGGCGGAAGTCCAGCGTCGCCTGCAGCCGATGGTTCTCGAGGCTGAGCGCCTTCACCTCGCTGCGCAGCGCGTTCACCTCGCGCAGCAGCACCTCGTTGTCCGCGAGGTGGTTGTGGATCTTCGTGCTCGCGAGGGCCTGCGACGACTCGAGGCTGCTGCGCAGCGACTTGATGTTGCGGTGCAGCAGCGTGACGTGGCGGTCCTGCTCGCGGCGCACGGCCTCGACCTCGTCGACGATCTCGGCGTCCTTCGTCGCGTCGGACATGAAGTTCTTCAGCACGTCGTGCAGCGAGCGCAGCTTCATGTCCGCGCCCTGGTCGAGGTGCAGCGAGGACACGATGTAGTGCGGGTCGGACGCCGACAGCGCCTCCTTCTTCTTCGCCTTCGCCTGCTGCGCACCCTGCGGCGAACCGGGGTCGATGGTCGCCGCGGGGTTCGCTGCGCTGGAGACTGCGCCAGTCTTCGCCGCCGCCGTCGTCGTCGCCGCCGCCGTGCCGCCCTTGTCGAACGAGGTGGCGACCGCCCGCTGCTCGAGAAAGGCCTCGCGCTGCTGCGCGGCCAGCGACTTGCGCGGCTGGAAGCGCGCCTCCTGCATCGCGTGCAGAAACTCGTGCAGCAGCGTGGCGGCGCGCGCGAGCGCCGTCTCCTTCTGCGCGCCTGACTGGCGCAGCTCGCGCACCTGCTTCTGCAGCAGCAGCAGGTTCTGCGTCTTGTGCTCGAGCGTCTTCTCCTTCTCGGCGATGGCGCTGAGCGCCACCTCGTACTCGCGCGCCAGCTCCTGCATGCGGTCGGTGATCTTCGCGAGCTCGCGGTCCTTCGGTGAGATGTCGCGCTGCAGCGCCTCGAGCTGCACCATGAGCGTTCTGCGGATCTTTTCGAGGTCGTCGGCCTTCTTCGTCGCCTCCGAGGCCTTCACCTCCGCGCGCTCGACCAGCTCCGATCGAATGCGCAGCTCGTTCGTCGCGTTGGCCAGCGCCTCTTCGAGCTTGGCGATGCGGTCGTTGGCCCAGTCGATGTCATTGTTCACGCGCAGGATCTCGAGCTCCATGTGCTTCTTGTCGGCCTCGAACTTGGCGATGACGCGGCCGTGGTGCACCTCGTTGCTCATGGTGCTGGCCTGCATCACCTGCAGGCGGTCCTGCGTGTCCTCCAGCTGCTTCTTCATGCGCAGGCGCTCGTCCGCCTGCGCCTCCTCCAGCGAACCCAGCACTTCGTCGTTGCGCGCCTGCAGGTACTCGTAGTACGCCAGCACGGCGCGCTTCTGCTTCTCCGCCTCGCGCAGCGCCTCCTGTCGCTCGTGCTCGATGACCTTCACCTTCGCAGCCGTCTGCGCGTTGAGGTCGCTCATGTCGAGCTTCATGTGCAGGACGTACTCGTCGTACGCCTGCTTCAGGCGGTCCATATACAGCGCGTCCTGCGCGATCTTCTTCTCGTAGGCCATCTCCATCGTTGACAGCCCGTCCGCCGACGCCTTCTTCAGCCGCTCGACCTCCTCGGTCATGCTCCGCTTCATCGTGAGGTACTCCTTGCGGCTCGAGATGATCGCCTCGTCGCGCTTCGACACCTCGCGCTTCAGCCGCGCCTCCATGTCCACGTAGGCCTTCTCCTTCGCCTCCAGCATCTTGGCGACGTGCAGCTCGTTCTCGCGCTTGCTCTGGTCCAGCGCCTGCTCAAGGTCCGTCATCCGCGCCTTCAGCGACGCGACGCGAGCGCGCTCCATCAGGAAGAACTGCAGCTGCGAGTCGTCGCCCACGTTGGTGCGCGTCTCGAGCGCCGAGTCTGCCGCCTCCGCAGCGGCTTCGTTCGCACCGGCGTGCGGCGCAGAGCCGATCGAAAACAGCGACCGCTGCGCCAAGTCGTCGCCCAGCGCGCGGAAAGTCGAGAGCATCATCAGCGTGCCCTCGTCGCCGCCGACGACCAGCCAGTCGCCCTCGACCGAGAAGCAGGTTGTCGTGACCGCGCCCGCCATCAGCCGTAGCCAGCGACACTTGCTCTCGTCGAGACGGTACTTCTTCGTCACCAGTGCGCCGTTGGCTTGTGCGTCGCCGCCACCTTCGTCAGCGGCGGCGTCGCCGAGCCGCGACGCATCGTCGCCGGCACTAGGCAATGCGTCCGCGCCGTTAGCGTCCTCGGCGGCTGTCGCCGATGAGCTGCTGGTCGGCTTCTTGGCGGCGGCGAGCTCTCGGCGCTGGTTGGTGCTACTGCTGGCACTGTGGACGGAGGCGTCGTCCGCTTTGCTGGCGAAGTGGGAGCCGAAACCCACCTTGGCGAGGCCCTTCGCGTCCTTCGAGTCCTTCGCAGCGTCGCCCTTTCCCGCCGCAAGGGCCAGAACGGAGTTTTTCCGGCGCTTCAGCATCGCCGCCGCGGCGACCAGCGGCATGGACACGGTGCCGATGCCTCCGCGCAGCAGGATCAGCGGAAACGGCAGCGCGGAGATGAGCACTCGGCCGTCGTCGAAGCCCACGATGCAGAGGTCGATGCGGTCGGTGCCGCCCGAGCGACCCACCGCGATGGAGCGCGCGGGCATGTCGAGCTGCACGATCGTCGGCGTCGGAGACACGTCGTCAGTCCACACCGCCAAAAACGCCTGCTTCGGCCCGCCGCCGGCGGTCGACATGCCCGACGAGACCGATCGGGCGTCGCTGAAGGCGCTGATCGCGCGCTGCAGCTCGTCTTCGGGCCGCGAGCTCGTCTCTCCGTCCTCCAGCCCGTTCACGTCCAGCACGCCACTCGCGCGCCGCACCATGACGGACTGCTTGCGACGCGCGCCCTGCGCGGAGCTCGGAAACACGCCCATCGCCGCCTCGGAGACGTCCGACTCGAAACTGGCCACGATGGTGCACGTCTTCTTGTGGTGCTTCGTGGCGACCACGTGCGTCGCGGCGATGCCCTTCTGGACGAACTCCTTGTCGCGCGCGGCGCCGCCGATGTTCCAACTGTAGACGGAGCCGTCGAGGCTCGTCGTGACGATTTTGAGGTCGCCGCGCAGGAAGACGAGGTCGGTGATCGGCGAGATGTGGTCGCAGAGCGACACGACGCGACACGGGATTTCTACGACAAAGCGAGGACTTTTGAGCGAGAGAGAGCGCGACAGCGGCAACCGGCGAAGGCGCTTACCTGACGCTGAGGTCGCGTCGAAATCGGGCGAATAGGAGTGAAAGATCTGCACGTACTTGCCCGCCACCACGGCCAGCAAGTGGCCTCCGTTGCTGTACTTGACCATCGCGACCGGCTGCGACACGACCACCGGCACGCCGTTGGAGCCCTGGAATGGCGTGCGCACGCTGAACTTGCGCATGAGGTCGAGTTGCCCGTCGGAAATGGCGTACTCCTTCACCTCCATCTCGTTGGCCACGAGCACCTGCAGACCCGACGGGTGGAAGTCGATGAAGAGCGGATTGTCCATCGGTCGGTCGTGGAAGGACTCCACCAGCCAGCAAGGCTCGTACGTGCTCGGCTTGTCGAAGTCCCAGATGCGCACGCTCTTGTCTTGGAAGGAAGACGTGAGGAACGACCGGGACCGCGCGGAAAAAGCCAAGCACTGCACTGGCGCGGCGTGGAACTTGTAGATCTCCTTTTTGATCGGCCGGTCGAGCCACAAATCGTGCTGCTCCTTGTCGCCGTCCTCTGCGCTCGCCTTGGAGGTGGGCGCTTTCTCCTTCGCTGCGTGGCCGCCCGACAAGTCGAAGTCGGTGATGATGTCCAGGCTCACGAGGCTGTCCGACGTGCACGCCACAAGCGAATACGAAGTGATGGACTCGCGGTTGGCGAAGGCGAGGCCGTAGATGCGCTCCACTGTAGGAAGACGATAGCAGGCGAGAGGGAACAGCGAAGCAGTGAGTCCGTTGCCCTTGTTCAGCGCCGAGCGTCGCACCTCGTACAGCACGATGCGGTTGCGGGGCGACGCCACGATGATGTGGTCACCTTTGATGAGCATTTGAGTGATAGCGTTTTCTTCTGGATATTGTGACCCAGGCTCGCCGAAGGATTGGTGGATGGGGGCCCTTTGTTCGCAATTCTGAATGGGCACGATGAAGCCCGTCGTCGACCCCATGACGATCGACGTTTCAGAGAACGGCGCGATCCACACGTGGCAGCAATAGCTGAAGTTTCCTCTCCGCAGGCCCACAACTGGCGCGACGTGGGCGCTTTTATTGGTGAAGCGCCAGAAGCGCACCATGTTGCTCTCACCGGTGATGCAGACCTTCGACGAATCGTTGGGGTGAAAAGAGACGCTGAGGGGGACGCCATCAGTTGCCAACGTCTGAACCAGAGACCCCTTCACTTGGTCGAATATCAGCACTCCCACAGAGGCGCGATCGGTGGCCACCGCCAAATACTGAGCGTCGTGAGAAAAGCAAATGGCCGTTACCTCCAGGGCCGCCTCGGCGTCATCGACCGCATCGGAGACGGTGTACTGCAGCAGTCTCGGACGAAAACTTTCGTGAAATCGGTACTCCAAGTGATGAATGTGAATGTTGATGTCCATCCTCCCAGTCGCCTTACACCTCACCGCTGCGGCGAAGTAGCGAGAGTCTCTGCTCATAGCAAAGCGGGTAACGCACAATGCTTCGGGGTAGTGGGTCACCGCAAGATAGGCCTTGCGACTGTGAGATGAACTGTTGTCCAAATAAAGAAACGTGCAGCCAACAGGAACCACGAATTCTTGCTCCGCGATATTCATCAAATTATTTGTTAAAGAACCAAGATGCCTCGCGCCCCAAACAGCTTTGGTGTGCACACCATTGAGCCGTGTTTGCATTGATACTGGCGCGGCACTTTTGCTTTGATGAGACTTCATTGCAATTCAGAAGAAACTAGGGCAGCAAGAGAGTATCAGTCAACCAGAAGTCTTTTGAAAGGCGTTTTATGCCTTTTCTTCAGCGGCAATTGAATGAGATATAGATGCTCAGGTCGTTTCAAGGCAACTGATGTCTATTGAACTTTGGTGCCAAGATAGATGCAGATTTCAAGGACATGCATGTGTTTGCCTCGTCTCTAGGCAACTTACAATGTGATTAAGTGCTCAAGCCCTGAAATAGATGGCCGGAGCGACTCAACCCTGTGCAAACCGTAAACGTTGCCATGCAGTCCATCATCAATCATCAATCAAATCCAGAGACAGACAGCAGTGTTAGATTGATCGAAAAACTTGAAACGGCGGCGAAACGGTCACTCTCCTACACCGTCACAAAGTCTGGGGAGGTCTGGAGACTGCTGACAGTCTGTGACGAACGGACAAAGAAAGAAATGTCGAGCAAAGGAAATTTGCTTGGTGGAAAGGTTCTCGTGGCCAAACCAAGATTTAACGTGACGGCTCGGAAAGCTTCGGACCATGATCACTTTCGAAAGGATTCTGGCTCTGACGTTTCTGCTTGTGTTCCGGAAGTGCTGCTGTTTTATCGAAAATGATATACGCAATTCTCGCGGGCGTGGTGGCACTGTTTGTCTTGCTTCGGATCCTTCAATCCAAGCGCATGCGCGGAATCCCGTCAGTGCCTGGTGGGCTTCCTTTTGTTGGACATGTGATGACTCTCATGAAGGGATCTGCTTGGGACAAGTTTGCGGAATGGGTGCCTCAGTATGGTAAAATATTCTCTGTCAGCATCTTCACCTCTGAAATGATCTGCGTTGCGGATCCTGCCATCTTGAAAGTTGTCCTCCAGACCAAAATGAACTCTTTCATGAAGGACAGGGAATGGACTTACAAGCCCTTCTTGGTTCTTCTTGGCAATGGTTTGGTGACTTCTCATGGAAAGAATTGGTTGCGCCAGCGTGCAGTGATGGCAAATCATCTGAAGTACGATATCCTTGAGGATATTCCCGCTGCGTCTCTCAAGGGAGTGAACAGATTGGTTGCAAAACTTCACACCTACAATAAGGCGGGCAAGGTGCCGGAGATGGCGGAAGAATTTCGCCATTTGACCCTTCAAGTGATCGCGGAGCTGCTTCTGTCGCTGAGTCCTGAAGAGAGCGACGACACGTTCGCCAAAATGTACCTCCCCATCGTTGAAGAAGGAAATCTTCGTGTTTGGCAACCATGGCGAATGCATCTTCCAATCCCTGCATGGTTTAAATTTCAGAGGGACGTGAAGAAACTGGATGACTACGTCACGTCGCTCATGCTGAAGCGAAGGGAGCTGCGAGAGAAGGAAAAGGTCTCCGGCGACTCTAAACGTGCGAGGGATGTTCTAGACATCATGTTGAATTCAATTGACAAGCCGGGAGATAACAGCTTACCTTGGAATGAAGACACTATCAAGCAATTCCGCGATGAAATCAAGACCTTCGTTTTGGCTGGGCATGAGACGTCAGCCAGTATGCTGGCCTGGGCTCTGTTCGAACTTTCCCTGCCTGAAAATGCACACATGCTGAAGAGAGTTATTGACGAAGCAAACGAAGTGTTTGGGGACTGCAAGGACCAAAAGGGAAAGGTTGTCCGCATGCCACCAAGAGAGAAGTTGAGTAAGCTCGTTTACGCTGAGTGCTGTTTGCGCGAATCGCTCCGCAAGTACAGTGTTGTACCGACGGTAGTTCGAGTTGCTGCCGAAGATGTGCAAGCCAATGATAGTGTTTTCATTCCTAAGGGTGCCACGCTTATGGTGAGTATGCAAGGTGTTCATCACAACCCCGACATATGGCCGGAGCCGCTGAAGTATCGCCCAGATCGATTTCTGGAAGAGGTGAAGCCGTACACCTTCCTCCCGTTTGTCGAGGGCCCTAGAATGTGCTTAGGTCAATTTCTTTCCATCCTTGAGTCTAAAATTGTGTTGTCCATTCTGTTATTGAACTTTTCGTTTGTTCCTCTCAACCCTGCGGAGGCTGCCATAAAGCACAAATTCATGATTCCCATCATTCCTGAGCACGGACATTTTTTGAAACCCGTGCCCAAAGTAGAAGAATAATGTATTGTAAAGTCGCTGCAAAGAATCATGGTGTTTCTCGTCTGTCAGGTGGATTGGTGTAGCAAAACTGCTTGACGTCCCTTTGCCTGGGTTCGTTGGACAACTGCGTTTCTGGGTGGCGCTTTGCATTCTGGGTATTTGGGGTGGAGGGAGGAGTTTTGTGTGTCGCCCGGTGTCGCCCTATGTTGTATGGCTGCGTGTGGGTCCTTTGGCCATTGGTATGAATTCCAATCTCCGCTCGTTCTTCGAAATCCATTGTAGCACCACACATTGCCAGTTCCCTCTTTTGGCGACAGCACAAAAGAAAAATGTCGAGGTTTTGGCAGCAAGACTCGTCGAGTGACGAAGACAGCTCGGATAACGAGTCTGTCGTTGACAATAAGCAACCTGTGAGTCGTGCCGCTAACGAGAAGCGCTTCACGTCCGCTTACATCGATGATTCTGATTCGGGTAAGACTTGTGTAGCATAAAAGAAACGATAGACAGAACGTGTCGATTGACCTTCCATCTTCCCCTAGAATCTGACAACGAAGTTCGCGTCGTCAAGTCTCAGAAGGACCGCACTTTCGAAAACATCAATGACATTGTTGCTAAGTTCCGCAATGCAAAGAAGAACGGAGACTGGCCTATGATTCAAGAAGTCTTTAATAATGCGAACAAGCAGATTGAGAAATCCAAGATGCTGATCGCCCAGCATGGAATGCCTCCTTCGTACATCAAGATGTTGGCGGAGCTGGAGGATACCGTCCTGCTCGCCCTGAAGGACAAGGATGCAGTGAAGAAAATGAAACCTGTGGTTTCGAAGGCTTTGAATCAAATGAAACTTCAAATCAAGAAGCACAACGAAAACTACAAGACTGAGATCGCCGATTTCCGCGCGAATCCTGAGAAGTATGAAGAGACGGTGGAGGAGAGCGAGTCGTCGTCCTCTGAGTCGGATTCGGACTCCTCGGATTCGGACTCCGATTCCGACTCAGACTCCAGCGATTCCGACTCCGATTCCGACTCTTCCAAGAGCAGCGCTCCCGCGAAGAAGGCGCCTGCCGCCGCCGTGAAGAAAGCCAAGGTAGTTTTTTGTCCCTGTTGCCCTCTCTGTGTTTGTGGTGTGGGTGTTTTGCGATGATCACTATTCCTCGTTTCCGAAGGCATCGCTGGTCGATGCTACAATGAGACAAACCGTTAGATTTACGAAAGTTTTCGCTGAGCAAACGTTATCCACCACCTGTCTTGTGAGTCCGATCTGCTGGCAGTCTGATGCTAATTGCTTTCTCTGTTGTCGGTTGCTGCTTGTAGAATGACGACGACGACTCCGATTTCGACGGTTCTTCTCTCGACGACGACAGCGACTCGTCGTCCTCCGAGTCGGAAGACGACGGCCGGCAGAAGCTGGTGGGTCGCGCCCGCTGGTTGAAGAAGGTCCCCACCGAGGCCACCAGCAAGCCCGTGAAGTCCCTGGCTGCAAAGCAAGCTGCTTCAAAAGCAGCTGCTGTTGCTGCCGCTGTTGCTTCTGTTACAGTTGAGGTGAACGCCCCCCGCAAGCCCGTGGTGGTCGATTTGACGCTGGAGGATATCGAGAAGCGTGTGGCGGAGATCGTCGCAGCTCGTGGCCGCCGCACTCACGAGCAGTCAAAGGAAGCACTTCGTCAGATGGAGGCGTTGAGCAAGTTCTCGCGCGCCCACGGCCCTCGCAAGGAGATTCCCATCTTGATGCACCTGGTGAGCATGCGGTTGGAGAGCATTCGCTCCATCGACGAGTACCTCGATCACAGTATGTGGCAGTCGTGTGAATGGAACATCTCGCGCGTCCTCAGTCTGCTCGAGTCCAACCCTGACCTCCGACTGGCTGCGTTGGGCAGCGAGGATCCCGCTGAGCTTGCCCTCGCTATTCGCGCTCCTTCCGCGCTTGTGACGGAGACATCGGATGAGGCTCGTACTGTGCGCGTCGTTGGCAGCATTGAATCGTTCGTCTCCCGCCTGGCGGATGAGTACACGAAGGCTGTCCAGCAGATCAATCCTCACACGAAGGAGTACGTGGAACGCCTGGCAGACGAGGCCGAGCTCGTGGAGCTTCTCAAGCGCGCCCTTACGTACTACAAGAAGGTCGCCGACAACCGCGCCTCCGCCGCCCTGGCGCTGATGATCGTCGAGCACATCTACTACATGCACGACACCCATGCCGCTTCTGTCGACCAAGCGCATGCTTTCGCTAAGCGCTGGGGCAGCTCCAGCGACATTCACCCCGCCAGCAGAGGTCGCTCGGCGGCGTCTGAAGTTGCGTCGTCGGCTACCCGCCACCCGGCTTCGTTGTCCGGCCCCGCCACTGCCAAGGTCGAACCTGTTGACTACAGTGCGCTCATCGAGGAGCTGTGCGCCTTCGTGTTCCGGGTCAGCGAGATCGCTGTCCAGAAGACGCGCGCATTGCTGTGCCTCGTGTACAACAACGCGTTGCATGATCGCTACTACGCCGCGCGCGACTTGTTCCTGTTGTCGCACGTGAACGACTTCATCGAGAAGGCCGACGTGCGCACGCAAGTGCTGTACAACCGCACGTTGGCTGTGCTTGGCCTTGCCGCCTTCCGTTTGGGCCTGTACCAGAAGGCGCACGACCTGCTGTCCCCTCTGTGCTCCAATACCCGCTGGAAGGAGTTGCTGGCGCAGGGAACGCAGCGTGTGAACAACAACGACCCCACCCGCGACCTGGCCGCAGAGCGCGAGGAGCGCCGTCGCCAACTGCCGTACCACATGCACGTCAACCCCGAGCTGTTGGAAGCAACGCACTTGACGTGTGCCATGATTCTGGAGCTGCCGCAGTTCGCCCGTCTCAACGTTTCGTCTGGATCTGTCAACATCCTTGCGCAACCGGGCATCGTCTCGAAGCTTCTGCGCAAGTACCTTCACTCGTACCGTAAGCAAGCTTTCGTCGGGCCACCTGAGACTGTGCGTGAACACGTGCTCTTCGCCACCGAAAGCATCTTGGCTGGCCGCTGGAAGGAGGCCTGCCAGTCTCTCCTTGAACATCTCGACGTGTGGAGCTTCATTCCTGGTCAAGGGAATGCCAACAAGGTGCGTCAGGCTCTGCAACAGCGCATTCAGGAGGAGGCGGTTCGGTGCCACTTGCTGCAGTGCTCTGACGTCTACGAAGACATCACGCTGTCCCAGCTGGCACAGACCTTCGATTTGTCGCTCTCTAGCGCAACCAACAGCAGTGGCTCTGGAGCACAAATTCGCCGCATCGTTTGCCGCATGATCTTCCAGAAAGAGCTGAATGCGTCGTTGCGCAACGAGTCTGGAGAGGACGTCCTGTGCTTCCACCGCGTCGAAATTTCGCCCCTGCAGAGCGTTGCGTTGTCGACGGGCGAGAAGCTCACCAATCTTCTCGACAGTTCCGAGCGCGTCCTTGACAACTGCGCCGGCGGTCTGTACAACTTCAAGGATGAATGGAAGGGTGACGGCAAGAAGCAGACTGGCGAGCAGGGCCGCGACGGCAACTACCGCGGTAGAGGCTCTGGACGTGGCCCGCAAGGTCACCGTGGCCCTCGACCAGTCGTGCCCAATCGCCACCGAGGCAATGCTAAGAACAGTCGCAATCCCAACGGCGGGGGCAACAGCGGGGGCAATAAAAAGAGTGCCTGGGGTGGCAATATACCGAAGGCGGAGGGCAAGTAGATGATGGAACGATGTAATTATATTTGATTTCACTGGAAGGCTATCGTGTGTGCATGAACGTGTTTAGCTCCTTCGCCAGGTACACTTCCTTGTCGGGCTGCTGCGGTGAGCAGCGCCCCTCGTCCAGTATATTCCAGAATGCGAAGCCGCGAGGCGCGGACTCTTCCGCAGCGAGCGATTCATAAGCTGCTCGGATATCTTCTGAACTGAGAAAGAGGAACTTGCCGTCCCCAGCCCACCCGTTGGCGAGACCGACGACCAAGCGAGTGGGCGCCACTGTGATGGAGCGTTTCTCGGGGAAATCGAGGTCCAGCGCGGTGCTGAAGTCCACTTGCCAGTCCGTAGTTATGGACTTGCAGAACTGCCGCAACGCGTCCGATGGTGATACTCTGTCGACAGTGACCGCGAACTGCATGTGACTGTAGCCCTCGTAGAGCTGCACCGTTATGAAATCGAACGTATCGACGTCGCCCGCATTGAATGTCGTTGTCTTTCCGTACCTTGCCAGAAGATAGGCGTAGCAGTTGCGGCCATGGTAGGGGAACGGATCAGGCAATATCGCCTTCCACTCATCATATTCGTGCCTCAGGCTGAGGTCGAATGAAGGTGCGGTGACAGGATCGAGATAGGACTCTGCAGGCGCCATGGCGACGATGTACCCGTCCCTCTTGGCCAGCTGAGAGAAGCGGCCCATAAAATCGAGAGTCATTGGAGAGAACTGATTGTAAAGCGAGTCAACGTCGTCGTTCCCTTCAATATCCCAATCGAAGCCATCGAATCCAAAGAATCCTCTCTCCGGGCGAGCTATGATCTCCCGATTCCACTTGATCCAATGGGCATACGTCTCTTCGACGGGAGAAGTCACATCTGGGTGCGGTGAGTTCCAGCCCCCGATTGATATCAGATGGATAGTGTGAATACCGAGTTCTCTGATTCGAGCAACTTTCTCAGCGACGCAATCCCAATCAGGGCCGTTGGTGATCGCCGGGCGGCCCATCTCGTCCACCGCAAGATTGATGGAAAACCAGATCACCACGTTGACGCCACTCTGGACGGCCTCAACGATCTTATCGTCGCATTGGTTCCAATTAGCATAGCCCACAATTAGTTTGGACGGTAAACGTTCCGCTGCCGCGCCACATGTTGTGGCCGAACTCTGTGTCGGCGAGTCGGGGAATGCAGGCATCGGGTGTTCGACGCCGTCAGCACTGATGAGGAGAAGGCCAAACAATATCGAAGTCACAAACAGAATGACCATTTGCGCCACCAGAGATATGCCCTCGGTCGTCGCTGTTCTTTGTCCAAGTCGCAGGCAAGTCGCTGTCGAGATCCTCGTCCCAAGCGATCCCGTCGTCGTCGTCTCGCACCGGCAGCAGGAGAGCGCGGTTTGCGGATCTGGGTCACTAAAGTAGGTGTTTGTGCATTCATTCTCTCCTCCCTCGAATCGGGAATCCCTCACCCTCTCTGCTTCGCCGCGGAACAACACAGGCACAGAGAACGAAGCAGTGGTTGTTAAATGGCTTTATAGCATGCTATGTACAAGTTGTAGCGCTGAGGAAAGATTTGGGGAAATTCAGCGCAGCGAGGGCAGGATGGGCGCCGCGTTGCGAAAGGTGCCGGTCTGCGCCACAGAAGACGGTCGAAGTTTACCCCGCAAATGCACCGCGGAATTCGAAGCTGGCATGGTTCCAATGCCACCGACGACTCGTCCGTCCACTAAATGAGGCGGCAAGCTACCAGTCGAAGTGGAGGCGGCAGGAAAAAGGCCCGGTCCCGGCAGAGCTCGAGAGCGAATCCCGTCGGCGCCCATCGACACGCTGCCGGAGGAGATCGACAAGACCGAGCCGGACGGGTTCGCCAAGTTCTCTTGCGTCAAGTTCCTCATCTTATCGTAGTACTGCGCACTCTTCGTGAGGAACTGGTGGAACATGCGCGGAGGGAGTAGGCTCTGGACGCAGCGCTGGTAGCTCTCCACGTGGTCGAGGATGGACAGCATCGTCTGACGAATGTCTTGGTCAACCAAGCTCAACCGCTCCTCTGCAAGAGCGATCTGCTTCGTGAGACGCGCGATCCTAAATTTGGCGGCTTTCACTTCTTTGGCGCGCATTTCGGGGTCGATTTCGCTCTGCGAGTGGAGGGGCTCTAGTCGCCGCCCGTCCCCTCCGCGTTTGTCGCCCACGAACACTTCCTCCGTGCGACACCGACGACGAAGCAGCAGCATCATCAACTTGAGCTGCTGGCGTAGGTGCTGTGCTTCTTGAAGGTGCTTGGCGAGGTTCTCGACGGGCGACAGGCCGGCCTTGAACAACTGGTTTTCGTACTTCTGAACGGTGGCCTCCAGGTCGCGCAGCTTGTTCATTTTCTTCTCCAGCGAGACGGATGGGCCCTCCTCCAGGCCTTCAAACACGGTCGACTTGTCGATGGTTGATGCACCATCGACGTCGTCGTCGCGAAAGCGCAGGTCCGACGCGACGCTGCCAGCATCGCGGATCACCTTGTGACCGGCAGCGCCCAGCTGCAAATGGTGCATGAAGAGCAGCTGGTTTTCGCACTCCAGTGCCACGATGGTGTTGATGGTTGCCTGGTCGCGACTCTTCGCGAGACGCTCGAGGGCCATCCGGCATCTCTCTTGAACCAGTCGCTTCGACTCGTCCGTTTCGCCTCGCAGGCCGGCGAGCAGGTCGGCGCTGGGTGTCGCGAGGAAGGTGCTGAGGTCAGTGCACGCTCGCGATCGAAGCGCCTCGGTCGAGAGTCGAAAGTACTCGTCGACAGCGACCAGTAACGCCTTCGTATCGACCAAAGACTCGTGTGTGGCGGGCTCTGTTGATAGTGGCGCCACAAGCTGGGCCTCTGTTCTCTTGGCAACGGAACTGCCCCGCGACGCCCGGCTGAAGTCGGAGACCAAGGACATCGCGTCCGCCGGCATCGAAGACAGTGGCGGAAGAACAGGCAGCGATGCGCTTTGAGACATTTGCGCTCCGCGTTTGTTCTTCGGCTTCACGGCCTTGCTGAAGTTGAGGAACTCAGCCGATGGCAGCATCTCCGCGGTCTTGTACAGCGACCGCACGTCGAGCGGGAAGGACTCCGACACAGACAGGGGCTTCCCATGCGCGTCCGCGACTAATTCGGACATGCTGTGGCTGGGGAAGGACATACTTGCACTCTGCCAGCCGATCGACTCGTTGGCGTCGTCGTCTTCCAACGAGCTGGCCAGTCGCACAGCCGACCGAGGGGGCGAAGACAGCTTCCCCGCGTCGACAGTGACGGGGCCGAGCTGGAGCTGGAGCTTCTGGCGCTTCTCCATCGCAGCTTGTAAGGCACCGGTGACCATCGCTTCGTAGCTTGAGCCGAGGGAAGCCGCAGTCTCGCACCAGCTGCTCACAAAGTCTTGTGCGAACGCGGATACCACGCCACCGTAGAGAGCAAGCGCGCTAGAGATAGTCGGTACGAGATTCTCATGGGAAGACCGCTGCTGCAGCTGTTGTTCCAACTGGACCTTGAGGGAAGCCAGCTGTTGCTCTCTCTTGTCTTCCTCCTCTTGTCCTTGCTGGGCGATTTGTGTCGTGAGCACATCCACTTGGCGCTGGAGACGCTCCTGCACCTCTGTGGTCATCTCTCGCAGGCGCTTAACGTCTGCCTCCTTCTCCCCCAGCAACGACTTCAGCTTCTCGATGATGGCGCGCAAGTCGTCGTCGGTTTGCACCGCCATCTGCAGCGCATGGACCTGTTCCGACAGCGAATCGATTTCGCTTTGCAGGCGGCGATTCTCCCCACGCTCCTGCTGCAGGTCTCCCTCCAAGCGCTGACAATTTCCTTTGAGCTGCTCGATGCTGATCATCAGTTTGTCGATTCCCTTCTCGATGAAGTCGAAGCCGAGATGATCCAGCTCTCGCTTGACGTCCTTCTCCGATTTACCGAAGAGAAACACCGACACCTCGGACAGGAAACGGTTCAGCTCGATCGCCGGGTCGATGTAATCCTGTCGCTTGATTCGCGAAATGCGAGGAAAGACCGTCGCCTCCTCGCTGACCGCAGCGAGGTGGCGCATGTTGGCGTGCGAATGCGAGTTCCTCTGCGGCGCTTTCATTCGATCGACGGGGCTCGGGAAGCCGTCCGAAATCTGCACCAACTCGATTTTGCAAACGGGAATGCCGCGGTCGAGGCTCAGCTGCGAGAAGTCGGTCGGCACGTTCAGCAAGAAGGAGTCCTTCTGCGGGTCGCCGATAATCTTGTGCAGCGAAGCAACCACAAGGTCGCTCTCTCGCTGCTTGACGATGTTGGACGGGTAGTTCCTCTCCAAAACGCCGCGGCTCTGGTCGCCATCCTCGTCACCCGTGCTCGGCCTCTGGCCCACTTGATCCCGCACGAAGATGAGCATGTTGCCCTCTCTGAAGTAATCGAGAATAGACTCTGTGCGACAGGCGTTCTCTGGCCAGGGGAGGACCACCGCTTTACTAGAGATTGGTTCGAAGGGCGACACGCGAGGGATCCAGCGCGGGTCGAACAGCTTCTTCGTATAGGTGGTCCCTCCCAATCCCATGAACATTGCGCCCGTCATGTTGTTGTAGCTGTTCTTCGTGAGAACGGACGTGTTGATGATGTTCACGCCTCGGGGTAGGTAGCGCACCGGGACGACGTGCATGATCTCCACTTGCGGAGGCAGCGTCAGCAATCGCATGTTGCGGTATTCCTCCGAGATCCCCAGCTGAAACCCAGCGGGTAGCTCTTCGTTCAGTCGATGACGAGGACGCTGAATGAGAAAGTGTGAGGGCGGCAAGGCCATTCCGTGCGTCCCTTCGATATGGGACACGGACTCGACGCCAGGCAGCACCTCTCTCCAACTGTACACGTCGAACACTTCCGGCAGCTGCACAAATATGCTGCGGGGTGGAAGCGACCAGTCCACGGCACTCGCAGTGGTGGGAGTAGTGCTTGCACGCGACACTGCACGACTTGAGGCAGTGCGAGGCGCGACGACGTACTGCGAAGAAGCCACCTCCGATCGCAGACGCACCTTGTAGAACCCGTGAGCCTCCAGCCTGCGCTGTGCCTCCTCGGTTCCTGTTTCAGGCAGTTGCACCAGCACCACGTTGTGCATGGGCAAGGCCCAGTACGGCCGCGAGAGAGTCATCACCCCTTGTACGATCTCCACGCCGCCCGGGAAGTCGATCTGGGATCGCAATCTCGCCACTTCTATGTTGATATTCATGCGAACTTGCAGACCTGGCCGCCTGGTGGCGCTCTTGAAAGCTTGGTAGCTGTCGGCGAGGCTATTGGCCGCATCCTTTTCTCGCTGCTCGAGCAGTTGTGCCAGTTTCTTGGGAAGCTCACGATGATGAACTGGCGTCAGCTCCGGAGGCCACTGCGCGTTGGAGCTCTGGCGAGACACTAGGACCATTCCAGCAGGCAGTGCGCGATGGAAGCTGTCCAGCACGCTTTCCACGCCAAACACGATCTGCTCGGAGATCTCTAGCAAAGAAGGCAAATACAGCTTCTTGGGAAGCTGCACGACCATCGCATCGGGTGGAATGGCGTGGCTGTCGCAGTTGTGCACAACCTGGAACTCGAACGGCAGCGGAATTGACGGAGGAATGCGCTTCACTAACTCTGTACCACGTGGAAGCGTGACTCCATGGGGCCAAGGCAGTACTGTGAGATATGGAGCAGCCCGGCTGCCCATTTGGGTCACGCCAGACTGAAGCCGGGTGCCGGGCGCCAACTGCACATTTGTCCCTAACACCACATTGGAGTCGAGCTTCACGCCGATGGGAAGCTCAAACCGGACAGGAATCCGGACGACTTCCATGTGCTCTTCCAGCAAGACGCCGTGCGGCAGATCAGATCGACTCCCTCGCTGCACTCCGGGTGGAAGCAGACTGTCCGGGTCGCGGCGGACGACCAGGGCATTCACAGCGGGGCGCCGGAGCTCACAGACATGGCCCTCGTAGGTCTTTTGCGGATTAACCACAATGAGGCCTGGCCCAAGGATGGCGCCTTCAGGGAGCGGAAAGGGTGTCAAGCGCGCGATATTCAACTTGACCAGTTTCGACCGAGGGGGGAGCACGACGCCAGGCGGGAGTGCCGGCATGGGCATGATACATGCGTAGTGTGGCAAGGGCGGGATCGAGTGGTCATCCAGGGAGAAGTCGGGATGAACGAAGTAGTAGCTCGGGGGCAACTGGACGGCGAATGGTCGCTTGCCGAATAGCCAGGAGGGGGTCAGCCGAGCGCCTTGCGGCAAATCGAAGAGCGGCTCCAGCTGAATCAGCTCGTGGTTTGGCGGAAGGACAAAATCTGGCGGGTGTTCATCGACGGGTACCAGCCGCGTGCCTGGAGGCAACGCGAACCCAGGCGGCCGGTAAACAATTTCCATTCCCAAGTCGAAGAAGAACTCCTTCGGCTTCTCGACGACCATGCATCCGTTGCGCAGCAAGGGTCGGGGGCCTGTTTCGTCTGCAGACGACACGAACTTGATCGGAGCCATAAACTCAGGAAGAGGCGTGGACTTCTCCTTCTTCACGAGGCGCACACACTCTGGAAGAACGAGACCCAATGGCGTGGCGGCGACCTTAATGCCTGGAGCGATCTCCAGGCCGACGGGAAAGTCGATGGCGCAGTTCAAAATCTGCACAAGCTCATGACTCGGCGGGATCTGATCGCGGATGGTGGTCATCAGTTCAGAAGGCGAAGTACAGTCGTCTGAAACGACCAGTCTAGGAGAGATCTGCACGGGATATATGCCGTAGGGTAGCGGCAAGTCGTCGGCGATTTGAAGAAGCAGAAGGTCGTGGGGCAGCGACACTATTTCTGCCGACGAGTTGCGCTGCCGGTTGTACTTCAAGTTGCCGAAGACGTATTCGTTGCCCTGTCCTATATACTGGTATCCAGTGATGAGGTTCGCGCCCTGTTGGAGCGGAAATACCGATGGAAACAGCAAAGGGAAGCATCCTTCCACCACCGGCAGGTCCAACACAAAATCTGCGCTCTTCAGCTCTTGAGCTTCCGGCGAATCTTTGCTCCCCCGGCAGTAGAACACGTTAGAAGGGAGAATGGTCACCTTCTTCATCAACTCCTCAACTGATTGGTCCGGATTGAAGTACAATGGCTGGCCCCGCAGGATGGTCTCTACGGTGCTGAGTTTCACCAGATACAGCCCCGGCGCCACTTCGAACTCGTCGTCTCTGAAATTCGCGAGGATGAATCCTGGAGGGAGTCCTTTGCGTCGGCTGTCGTCGTCCGCTCGGTCTTGTGAGGGGACATAGACCTCGTTGACCCGCGTACTTCTTTCGGGTCGCCGAGATTTGGACTTGTGGCCAACGATGGTGGAGTCTTTGTACACGGGAGTCTGCGTCGCGCAGTCAAACATTTGCGTGGAAGGAAACAAAGATGGCGCCGGTGGATGGGACGGTGAAGTGGCTGAAACAGGTGGGAGATCAATCGGAATCATGGAAAGTCTCGGCTGAGGGACGGCAGGCTGGGCGGAGGGCGCCTTCTGCGAATCTTGCTTCTCCAGAATGGCAACGAATTTCAATATTTTGGAACGAACGTCGTCGATCAACGGGGACGACCTCTCAAGGGACACGTCCCTCTGTACGTACCGCACGATCTCTTGCAAGTCGCCGTGGTTGGAAAAGGCGTTGAGTGTGGCGTTACAACCGACTCGATCGCCCTTGGTCAAGCGCTTGAAGGCCTCGTCGATCGAGAGGAGAATCGTCTTGGACTTGGCATCGCCTTGAACTGCCTGGAGAAGCATTTCGTCAAAAATGGGATGAAAAGGTGCGATAATGGTGGCCCTCACTACCACTGGTGCAGTCTCGTCCACCTGTTTCGCCTCACTGGCGATGGTCGATGGCTCGTAGGCGAAAGTCTCCTCGAAAGCGAGGCGATGGAGATCGGGCGCAGCCACCTTCTTCAAGTCCTTGATATCATCGGCGTTCTTCACTCTCGCCGGTTGTTGCACTTGTCTCGTGGTGGGCGACAGCAAGGTGTCCGTCTTCGCTTGCACGACACTTGCTGACGAAATCAGCGGTTTTGCAACAACCGATAAAGCGGAGGCAGGTGGTGTGTATGTGGCGGGTTTCTGCGTGGTAGATGGGTTGGGAGGCGGTAGCGTCGTCGGTTTCGGATTGGCCGTTGGCGCAGGGGTATTGCTTTGCTGCGAAGTTGCACCAATGGCAGGCTTCGCCGTCGCAGCAACACTTTGCTGTGGCGCAGCGGGTTTTGAGACAGTGGTCGCCGTTTGAGAACTGGCAGAGGCTTTGGGCTTCTCCGTCGCAGATTCTTTTGCAACCGAACGATTTGACGGCTGTGTGGCTTTCGCAGACACCACCGTGCTGGGTGCGGCTGATGGCATGGGCGCTGTCGCTGCCTCGGCATTCTGTGTCAAACGAGATGACGACGACGCCTTGGTCGGCTTGAGAGAGGATGCGCTCTTGGAGAGATCTTGCGAGGTTTCGAGAGCCGTCCTCGGTGTGCCACGGAATGACTCCTGCGCTTTCAAACCAGTTGGGCGCTGCGACGTCGTATTTCGAGCAGACACGATAGGAGTGATGTGATCCTCTTGTCGGCCACTTAAAGCCGGCGTGGGGGTACTATCGACAGGTTCTATCGATGACGTACTCCGCAAATCGATGGAAATGTCGCCGAACGCATCCTTGCTTTCAGATGCAGCGGTGTCGTCATCATTAGCATCGTCGACGACGATGCTGCTGACCGCGTGATAACTTTTCTTAAGCTGCGCCAGCACCACCTTGTGATCTGCCTTGAGTCTCTTCGCCGGATCCTCTGTCCTCTGTTCCGCCGCTACCGCATCTTGAAGGGTCGAGTTCAACTTTACTCCATGAAGAACGGTCAACGTGTTCTTATCCTGCAGAAACTTCAGAGCAGAAGCCATCGACTTTTTAAGATCCCTGGCTTCAGTCATCAGTTGTGATCGGAAGAGCTCAAGCGCCTTCACCCGGAAATATTGCGGCCATTGGTCCGTTGGCGAGTCAGGCGACATGAACGACAGATTGGACATGGCCGCCTTCAGCCCTCCCGATGACTTGATGCACTTTTCCAACACCTCCAAGTGCACCGCCAAAACGTCCTTGAAAATGCCTCCAGCAGAGTAGTACAACAAACTGCGCCACGCATTCAGTGTGGAGAGAAGCTGCATGTGCACGTCCGTGGCGTGCAGATAAGAGAGGAGATCCAAAATATTCGTTTGTTGCACGACGCGATGCAACAGCATGTTTCTTTGGATCTCCATAGTCTTGAGTTGCATCTTATACTGTCGGGCCTGCTGAGAAGACAGCGGCGTCCCATCCTCATTCTTGTCGCCGCCATCATAGCGCATGTGGTGCTCAAGGATCGTGAGCTGGATGATGTCATCAGTACCGAATCCTTTGTTCCGCAGACGGTCGAAATTCTCCATGCGAACATCCCCGATATGCGAGAGCGATCCATTTAGCAATTCGTTCTTCATCTGCGCCAGGTCCATATCTTTGAAGCGATCGGGCAGCTCCTTCCAGAGCTCGAGAATTTGTCTGTCCACCTCGTCCTCCTCCAAACCGTTCTCTCTCATCAAATGCATTTTCTGCTGTAGCTGGCGGGCGTTCATCTCAGCCTCAATGTCTTTGCGAATTTCGCCTCGAATGGAGTCTTCGAACTCTATTTTCCACTGTGCCTTGAGAATCTCCAAGTCCGCCTCTCTTGCGGCCAAAGTGCTGCCTCGCTTGGAGCTCTTCGCCCTTCGTAAAACCCCAACCATAGATGCCCGGAGCCTATTCTCTTCAGCGGTCGCATCTTTCTCCTCCATCGTAGTCGTCTCTTGCTGCGACTCTACAGGGGCAGCTGCATCCGGCTCGACGTTGAAGATATCCAGATTCGGCTCCGACGAAAACGACGGTAGCATGACGTGGTCGTCGATCTCCAACTCCTGCTCCCACTGTTCCCGCGCCTTTCTCAATTCTTTGCGGAACATTTCTCGCTGGTCCGACAGCATATCTTCGAAGCGCTTGATTTCCTTGTCGGTTCGACTCTTGGCCATGGCGAGCTCCCGTTCGAAGCTCTCCTTCTGCTCATACAGAGCGGCCTCCTTATCGCGCCGCATCATTTGGATCGTTTCATCGATCCGCTCCGCCATAACATCCGCTTGCTCCGCCTTAATCTTCAAGACAGATTCGTCGCGCGCTTTGTCGAGCTTGAAGATGAGATCCTTCGCGACGGCGGACACAATCGATTCGATGTCCTTGGCGCGGACCTGTTTTGCCATTTCTCGAATTCCTTGTGCCATATTCACGAAACTATTCACCAAGTCCTTCAAGAAGTTCTCGTCGATGGGATACGTGTTCGAAAACGTCTCACTTTCCTTTGAGAAATACAAATTGCTGGTGACCAACGATTCCTTCACGAGCGCCTCGATTTTGCCGTAGACAATCTCTTCGCCAGGAATCACCTGAATGTCATCGTGTCGTCGCTCTCGCTCCGCCTTCATGGGGTCCGTTTGTACTCCCGCCTCGGATGTCTCGGCAGCTACTGCCAAAGAAACAACTCCTTCCTCACTCGGTGCTGCGGTGTAGATGATTTTCTCGGTAACGGTAGCCTTGGCAGTGGCGAGTTCGTCAGACATGCGACTCAATTCGGCAGCGGTGGCTTCTTGTTGCTCCGTCAGCGCTGCGATCTTCTTTTCGGTTTCTGCAACAAAACTATCGTGCACGTCGACTGAGCGGGCGTAATGGTGGAAGAAATCTTCCCGGGACATGCTGGCGCGTTCGAGTTCCGACGTTATGCGGAGATTTTCTTGCTTCAGAAGAGACAGCCGCCGCGCCAACTCAGTGTTGTCATCGCTGATAAGCTTGATCTTGTCCTTCGCGTCCCTCAACTCCACGATGATGGCGTCTGATTGAGCGCGCATATCAGCCATCTTCTCTCTGAAGGTCGCCTTTTGAGACTCAACGATTTCGTCGACTTCTTCTTGACTCAGCCCACGAGATCCCGACTTCAACTTTTGAATTTCCTCGTTCAAGCTCTGAACTGTTTGACTGGAATTGTCGAAGTCGTGCTGCATCTTAAGTCTTTCTCGGGCCCATTCCTCGGCCGACTTGGCAGCGCTAGCACGTAACTCTTGAATCTCGTTGTTCGCAAGCTCAATTTTCGCATTGGCCATTCGAAGATTGGACGCACTGGACTCAAGTTGATCAAGCATTTGGCGCTTTGCTTCTTCTATTTTCGAATTCGAGGACGTCGTAAGCTCGGCCACGGTGGTCCCCAAGCGCTTCACTTCGCCTTTGAGGAAGTCTGCACTGCGCACATTGTCCTCGATTTGCTTCACGACATGACGATCTCGTTGCTGCATTTGCGTGGACAGCTGCTGCATGTCTTTTGCAATTGCCTGCAGGGCCGACGTCACATGCTTCAAATTCCGTGCGAGCGCTTCCTTTTCTTGATTAAGCTTTCCGTTTTCTCGCTGCAGAACGTCCGCTTTGGTTGTCCCTTCTCTGAATAGAGCTTCCTTTTCATCCATGATTCTTTCCACGAGCTGTCTGAGCTCATCGATTTTGTTTCGATATCCAGTGATCTTCTCGTCAAACTCAGCTTGTTGCTGCTCCAACCGATCTCGGTAGCGTTGAGAGGCAATTTTCTCTTCCTCCAAATCAACTTTGGCGTCCGAGAGGTCCCTTTGCAAGTCGGAAATCTTAAACATTGCGTTTCGGGAATCCTTTTCAAATGACTCCAACTGAATGTGCAGCTGTTCCTCTGATTTTGCTAGCTCCTCGAGACGTCGCGTCAATGCTTCAAGTCTCGTTTCAGCTGTGGACAGCTCCATTTTCTTGTCGGATAATTCTACTGACAAACTGGTTATGACTTGCTTCTTCTCTGACAACTCAGACTCCACATTTGCCAGGGTTTCTTTCACAGTCTCTAATTCCTTGATTTCCGATGGCTGGGTCTTAATTTGATTGGAGTCTCTGTCCAATTGTTCCAACTTACGCGCCTTGCGCTCCATAATTTGCAAGCGTGTTCGAAGTTCATCCTGTAATTGCTGACTCTTCTCCAACATTTCCTTGTATCGCGCCTTATCAGATATCCTGATTGAAATTTTGGTCAAATTACTGACAGCGTACGACAGACAACACATCCTTACCATTGGAGGTTAACTGTTCGAGCCTTTTGATCCGACAGTTCAATATTCTTCTTTAATGAAACAACTTTTCTCTGAAGCATCTGAATCATCAACGCATCTGCTGCTGATGTTCCTGTCCGCTTCGGCTCGGCCTTTTTTGTCTCGTCGACGCTTGAGGAAGGGAGAGCGGCGATCCGAGGGGGAACATCCACGTCTGCCGCCGCGAAATCCCTCACCTTTTGCTTCGTAAACACCAACATGCATTTTCTTAACGCCGATTCAAGTTTCAAATGCCTGTCTTCATTTATTCTCGCAGACATATCTGACTGAGATGAAATTTCAGTCAAGAGCTTTTCTACTTCGTCAACAACTGCCTCTTCTTCCGACAACGAAAACCCTTCCAAAAAGTCTCGCACCTCTTCTTCGGCAGACTGCAGCACATTTTTTGCTTCCGATTGTGAAATACTTTGGATATAACTTATTTTGTCATCCAAATTGATAACCTCATCATCGTCGTCCCAATCCATTGTTTTTGTCGCAGTCTCTCGCTACACACTACTGGACAATCTTCATAAGGAAAATGAATACGGTCGATTTTTTGAGGGGATATGAAGGAACACGATGGATTGTATCACATGCGTCTCGTGAAGATAGATGCATGCCTTGCTGTGCAGAAACCAGACCCGAGACGAGAAAGTGAGTGAGCGGGAATCGAACGAGCGTAAAAATGTAACGTCTCTGCTCGTCCAGCGAAACGGCGATTTGGCACTTGTCGTTTGTCCAACACCAGCACGATTTTTTAAATATGACGACAAAATCCAAATTCCACTTTCACTTTCGCTGATGGATGACCAATGACGAATTGGAACGACGGAGGGGTCACCTTACAATCCTTGAACGACAGTATAGCCATTCACTTCATCGCAATCCAAATCAAAGGGGTTCAAAAGAACGTCCCACTCTTTAGTATTGCACCATTTCTGTCGAGAGCAAACCAATATCTTCTCTTCGAGAATCCACAACGCGCACCTTCCATCCATATCATTGCCAACCAAATCATGTTTTATTCCCAATATATTTTAGCAAGAAAAGGCCCACTCGGGAAGATTTGGCTTGCCGCACATTTTGAGAAGAAGTTAACGAAAAGTCAAGTCTTCGCGACTGATATCACTGAATCGGTCCAAGCTATTGTTAATCCAACAGTTCCTCTGGCACTTCGCGTTTCTGGTCATTTAATGCTTGGTATTGTCCGGATTTACTCTGATAAAGTTCGATATTTGAGTGCTGATTGCAGAGATGCGATGACGCGAATTAATCTTGCATTCAAGGTGCAAACAAGCCGGGTTGATATCGAGGAGGGGAATAGTGGGAAAATTGATGATGCAAACTACGCACTGCTACCAATTGAAGACGATGACCAATCACACCAGCTTGCTTATCAAAGAAAAGTGGTCAGAACTATTCCAAAGTTGGACGAATCGGAGGTGACGTCATTCTTTGCTGTTGGCGACATTGAGCTTCTCCGAAATGATTTGTCGCGGCAGTCCATTCAATCACGTCGCTCGGTGGCCACAGTTGATACGAGAAGAAGCATTGACCACTCTAAAATCGAGGAAGATATTTTACCGGCGTTTGATGCCCAAATAGGCGACAACCTTTTCGCCGACACCAATTTTGAAATGTACGAACCCTTCGAATTGACGCAGGACATGTCAATGGACAAAGAGACAACTGCTGCACCTGCAGTGGTTGACACTGAACAGTTCGATTTCCAGCCCGTGGTTTCCACTGTTCAAAAAGTGAAGGCCAATAAATCTAAGCGCCGAAAAGTAGAGGTAAGGTTCAAATGCGTCGGTCAGTTCCTGATTTGCGCATTCATCGCGGCGAGCGTTTACATGTGTAGATCAACGACCGTGTCGAGATTCCGGATAAGATATGGAAACAGGTAGGTTGATCAGTATTTTGTCTCAAGCGCACGCCCTTATTCCGTTTTCAACGTAGAGGTTGGCGAATGTCGACGCTATCTTGAGACCTCCCACGAGTGTTTTGATTGCGTCTTGTGTGGAGCCGACGATTGAAGAATCATTCGATGACATCACTGGAAATATGCGTAAGAAAACTTATCCTCATCACTTTGCATCTCTTTTTGTTCATGACGCTGCCAATCTTCCTGTTGTAGAATACTGTCCCGAGCTTAGAGACCTGGTTGGTATCTTCTCGGACTCTGCACAACAGTTGGCGCACCTGCGAATAAGGGAGGGACAATCTCAGGAAAGTCACCTGCCGGAAGTGACCCGTCGGGAAAGCGGCATTGAGGTAAGTCGTTGTACCGTGAGTTTTGTGGTGAAGTATTCCTTCTCATTCGCTTGTCTCTGCAGATGACTGACGCTGCCAGTGTCCGTGACTTCGATGTTGGTCGTCAAAGTGTCGACAATTCGCTTCTTCAGCAAAAGCGTGAAAGTTTCATGCCTGACATTTCTCAGGAATACTACACACAGTACGTTATTCTCATCATTCAATTCCTGGGATGCTTGTGTTGTTCATTACAATGGTATCGGCATACAGGTTTGATTACGGTATGGATGACAGTGCCATGGCAAACAAATCTCGAGAGTCGACAGCTTTGGCAGTGACATCGGTAATGAAACCTCATTGGTCGTGCAATGATGTTTGCATTTATTAGCCTCCGCTCTTTCACGTTGCAGGTGGTGCGCAAGTCCTTGCTCCCTGACCAGTCCTCAGCTGCAGTTGGTGAAATTAGTGATGAGCAGAAGAGTGAACGAACGAAGGCCGTCTATTCCATCATTGAGCAAGAGCTTCAGTCAAAAGTAAGCAAATACATGTGCATCTTCTGCGTACGTTCTTTAAATGATAAATCGTCGCTTTCCCTATGCTTCAGGAGTCAGAAAGCCTTCCTTCGTTCTGCGCTGGTTGCACTAAGGCTGTCGCCGCACGATTTTTCTTAGAGCTTCTACAGTTGAAAACGTGGGGCAAAATTGAATTGACCCAGCCTGGAGCGTATGAACCGATTCATGTTGAGCTTGTTCGATGAAAGACATTTCTGTGGTTTTTCTTTGTATTTACAGTTTTCGATGCTTACAAATGTGTGCTTCACGTAGCTTTCATGCTATCCTCGTGAGCAATTTCTTTTCTCCGGAAATCGAACTGCTAACTATGCCTCCCTTCTTTGCACAGCATTCTCACTTGGATTTTGCTCTCTTATATGCCATTAGATCGAACCGAGCTTGGCGACTGAGACATTACGTCTGCCCACAACGAGTTGCGAGTGAGCACAATTACTTTCTCGTATCGTCGCTGCCATTCTTCACGAATGCAGCAGCATACTCTTCGCTGACTTTGCATTGGACGCCTAGGTAGTTGACGATGTTCCCCTCTCCGTCTCTGAGCGCTGCAATAAAAAACTGATTCCAGAAAGTGCTGCCATCCTTTCTGTAGTTGAGCAAAACCACGGTGGTGTCTTCGCCCTTCTCTATTCCATGCCGTATTTTATCGACGGAACGAGGGTCAGTATCAGGACCCTGCAAAAATCGACAATTTCTCCCCAGGACTTCTTCGAGAGAGTAGCCAGTAAGACTGAGAAATCCTTGCGAAGCATACACGATGGGGTTGTCGGGAATGGAAGGGTCAGAGATAACGAAGTTTTGCTGAGCTGTTTGAAGCGCCTTGACCAAACTATAGTCAGGGTCATCAAGAGCTCTAGTGGCCTCCTTTGGATCACTGGCGATAACAGATGGTCCCCCCGTGGCGCATTTCGATAATACTTCGTCCGCTTCTCCCTTCAAATTCTCCCGAATCGCATTTCGCAATTTATCATTCTCTTCTTCCAGTGCGCGAACGCTTTGTTGCAAGGATTCAAGGAGGAACTTCTTGCGAACTCTCGAGCGCTTCGCATGCTCGCGGTTTCTCTCTCTAAACAAATGGAATTCGGTCATGTTTACTCAGTCCGTCAGGTTTTCGGTACCATCACTGCTCTTACCGTCTTTCGACTTTTTGCTCTTCAGTCATAGATCGATGAGATGAACGTGGTCGTTTTCGTTTTCTACCATCATCACTGTCTCCTTGAGATCCTTCTTCATCGTCGTCGTCGAAGTCATCCTCTTCATCTAATTCATTGCTCCCGCTGTAGGCCATCGAATTTCCATCAACGTTGGCTGACGTAGAATTTGCAAACAAGAAGTCATCAAAAATATCAACAAGTGTTGTTGGTCCATTTCTGATTTGTTCTGAACTGGTAGGCAAGCCAAATACTGGGGGCGGGGGAAATTGCTGAGTCGCCATTTCCGAAAGTCAAGATACTATTTTGAAGAAGAAACTCCCTCAGCGCTTTATTGCGTATGGAAAAGAAAAACAGCAGGAGTTTGGATTCTCTATGATCTCAGATATTTCGATGATGCGAGCTGATTGTTAAATTTTGATTGGATACCACCGCGAAGTATGCCAGGCTTTTTTTCGGTTGGGCTCGCTTCGTTGTTTGTCGACTACCCCACTCGACTCACTTCCAGATTTCTGAAACTGCTATATGCACATAAGTTGTATCAAATATGCTGTATAAACTTCCCTTTTGGCTCTGTTTATGGCACCATTTTCCAATTCTGATTGTACAAATTAAGTAGCCAATAACGATTTACAAATGTATCTCAGCGAAAGAGATTGTACATTGTCGGTGGGAGAGACGTTGGAGCAATCGAGATTTGGGATTGACAGATTGGATTCCACCAGTTGGAACTGTATTTACCTACATAACGTCCGTCTTGTCAGTGAACAAATATTCCAATGCTCAATCCAGGGCCAGGAATCTATCATTGCATTACTTTTTCGTGGAATGCGCAAGGAAGTTTGCGACCTTGAGCATGAAGTTATCAACTTTGGTGCGGGCCATTAGCCCGTTCTCTAAAACCTCTAAACCCAAACAAGTGGAAGAAAAGAGTAACTTGTATGAGTGGAACTTGTCCAGCGTGGACCTCAAATATGCTCTGAAGTTGTTTTACAAAAAGTATAACCCGGAAAAATCGTTCATTGTGTCGGACATATTGCAAAAGTACTATGGAGAGGAACAGCTACTTTTGCGTCAGCTCCAAGAGAGATACAACCTATCCGTTGAGGATATTCAGTCGTATCTAGACAGAGCAGTACTTGGTGGTGGAGTTGAGAGTAAACAGTTCGTTGGTTCCAGAAGAAAGTCTTCAATTGTTGATGAGAAACCGCAAGTTACCGGTGAAAAAGACAACATCGATTGGGATCTGTCCGGAGTGGATATTGTTGGTCTCTTGCAGCATATTTATGCTATTTATAATCCTTCTCGTACCCCCAATCTAGATGTGCTTCGTCAAAAATCAGACAGTGAAATTTTGATCATCCTGAAGCAGCTGTGCAAGCGTCACAATTTGTCTCAGTCCGAGATGCATGACTATGTAGAGCAGTTTCGATCCACTTCGTTCAATCGTAGTGAAGATTCCAAAGACAAAGAGCAATTTCGTAACGAAGAGGTCGAAGAGGTTGATGGCGCCGTGGACGGTGCAGCAACTTCACCAGATGTGTTCCGGCCTCCTCCTCCCCAGCTGAAGCGAGGAAGTAGTGGGCAGCATTTATCGATCGTGAGTGGAAGAAGAAGCAGTGTAAATGGAATGACTGCTCCAAACCCAGCGAGCTCTACTGACGACGATGGTACTCAGCGGGTTCCCGTAATGTCAACTCGTTGGCGGCCACAATCTGATGGGAAGGTTGCGTTGATGGACGAAGTCCTTCGCCAAATGAATGATCGCCAACAGGAGCCAACTGATGAGCCTTATGAAAATTATGCGGTGGTATCGAAGCCTCCACCTCCGCCTCCTTCTCCGCCGCAAGTAAGTGTCATTCCCAATAGGCTATCGTCTCTTGTCAAAGCTTCCACGGCGGATGGAAAGAAGGTTCTGGAACTGGAGGAAACATGCCGTCATCAAAAGCTAAAAATTGATGAGCTTCAGCACATGGTTGATTTACTCCTGGAAGACAATCGAAGGTATTCTGAGGGAGAAACACTGCGAAAGCCTCTTATGATGTCGGTGGGCACTCAAGCGGACGACCAGGGACTATCTTTTGAAGCAGAACGATTAAGAATCGATTTAGCGAATGAACGCGGTAAGCACTGTTTTCTTATGTTGGATTTGAACAGGAATCATTAAAATGGGATGGTGTTCAGGGCGTTGTGAACAATTAATGGCGGAAATGGACAAAGCAAGAGCAGAGATCGGAAAGCTTGTAGCTCATCGGAATAGAATGAAAGACCACCTCTCTCGTGCTGACGACAGGATCGAAACTCTGCAGGGCAGATGCAAAGAGCTTCAGAAGGACCGAGAAGAGTGTCTACAGTTCATCAACGCTTTGTGTGCCACAAACCCTCCGTCGAAGGTTTTAATTGAGAATTACCTGAAAATCGTTGCAGGTAAACAGAACCATATGGATCCATTCTCGAAATACCCATTGCTTAAACCCTGCACATCTGTACAGACTCTGGGGCGATAGCCGACTTAGTGGAGCTTTTGAAAGATGAAACAGCACCGCTGTCGGACTGCTTCGACGTTTTTCTGCTGCATGAACGCTCGAGGGCTGGTGGAAAGGAAAGTGTCGATCACAGAGCTATCATGAACGTTGCTGCTGAATCTTTACATCTGACTTCTTTGTCTCGTGGGATTGAGCCACAAGAGTCGCAATCACAATCGGCCGACAGCAGCGAAGAAAATAAAACATCAGAAGGCGCTACCATGGATCCTGCGTCGGATATCTTACAGCAGCAGTTCAATATCGCGAAAAGGATTATTGAAACAAAGCGCTCTCAAGCACGCCTAGAAGGGAAATTGGCCGAAACGAATCTTTTACTGATGCAAACCACCAACCACTCCAACAGCACAGAGAAAGAAGATATCCCTGCCTCCAAATTCCCGAAGCAACTGAGTCGAACTTCCTCTCCGGTGTCCAATCGCAACAAGAAAACACAGCATGCGATTGCAGACAATGACTCCATCGTCGACTGGATTGAATGCATCGATCCCAAGAGCGGTCGGAAATATTACTACAGTCCAACTTTGGGCAAAAGCACTTGGTCTCGCCCTGTGACGTACACAGAGAAATTTGATGTGGGACACGACGATGGCCTTGTCCAGTCTCAGCGGAGAGTCACTTCGCTGAGAGATGCCAGTCCTGCTTCTATTCGCAGCACTGCGTCTGTGTCATCAGCGTCGTCATCGACCTCGCTGTTTTCACAACGTTCAAAGAATGTTCGAGCAGCCTCTCCAGCTTTGGCTGGCGATTCTGGTGATTGGATAGCAGCAATAGATCCAAAGACCAACCGAAGATATTGGTACAACAGGTATGCCATCCATCCCACATGACCACATACGGCATTGAACTCGCTGCTTGATGTTCCTAGGAAAACAAAGCTAAGTACTTGGAGGAAGCCAGCGGAATTGATTTCATAGCTCTGAAGAAACGATGACTTAAGAAACGAGGCTTTGAATATGTAAATACGAAGAAGCTTGTCGGTGCTTGTGACAGGCCGTCATCGGGGTCGGTCTTCGTGTACAGAAAGTCTACACCGCAATACCAGATTTTGAGCGCGAAGACGCCTTAGCTGAGACACATAATTCTCTTTTGCCCTTTGCACCTCAGCTCCAATGATCGATCTCACAATTTTGGCGAGGTCTGCTGTGTTGATATCGTCGACTTGTTTCACATCAAAGGTACCGCGTTGACTCTCAGATGCCGACTGCAACTCTTTGATCTTTCGGATCACGAGTTTATTTTCACGCCTTATACGCCTCAACTTCATCTGCAGAAGCGGCAGGAAAGGAGATCTCTCTGGGCGAGATTTTAACTCTTGTGGATCCAACGAAGGCAACGTGTTGTTGACTGGTCGTGAGGTATTAAAATCACTCGGCGAACTGGTGCTGGAAGGGGAAAAGGAATCGTCCATTAGACAATCACGCGGTGAGGCCGCATATTCTTTTGTCACCAAACTTCGTTTCGCCCAATATTTGAAATTTCGCGACCTGCGACGAATCGGTGCTCGATCTCCCTGTGCAAACCAGACAATGGTCCCAATGAAAAGCAGAAGTGGGAAAAGCTGCATGATTTTGGTCAATGCCAGCCAAACTGTCCAACAACAACTCTTTGGTAATGATGTCAGTGTCGTCAGTACAACATCATACACCGTTTTCCGACACCATTTGCTATTCATTCATTCATTCATTCGATTCATATCCCGTTTGGTTTCGGCGACTGAATTAAGTCGTCCAACTTACAGATAAACCAAAATCCGCTAACGTCAATTTAGCCTATAAACAGCTTGGTGTGGGTTGTGGGTTCGTCTCTTTCGCTCACAACAATGGAATCAAAGAAGTGTTCATAACTAACTGTCATTTAGTGTGCTTGCTTGCTTACTTTCTGAACGTCAGTCATCTCAGAAGTGGTCGATCTTGCTGAAAATTGTTTAAAATGAAAAATCAGGGAAAATGAAGTTGAAGTTGCTTTGGCAGTTCTCCTGGTCTTGCTAATGCACAGTCCATTTCTCGACGTCTAGGTTGATCCAACTCGATGAGATCGTTGACTATGAAGATAAATTTCATCTTCCTTGCGAGTTGTCGTGGCGTTTCTCCCTTGTGCACCAACCGTGCGTGCTGTCCATGATGCTTGATGTTTCTCCCTGCCGCATCCATCTTCCTTTCCGGAGTGCTTGCGTCCATCCTGGCGCGTCTACGTATGGTGCTTCACCGTGATGCTTCACCGTGGTGCGTCCATCGTACTAACTGTGGCACTTCTCTATGATGCTTCTCCCTATGCGCGCACAAAAAGTGGACTGCGCGGTGCGTCCATAGTGGCGCGTCCATCGTGTGGTGCTTCTTCGTGGTGCTTCGTCGTGGCGCGTCCCACTGGTAGCTGGTAGAGATTCTCCCTGGCACGTCCAGCGTTCTGTCTATAGTGCTTATTAGTGATGTTTCTCCCCGGCGCATCCAGCTTCCTGTCCGAGTGCGTCCAACTTCATCCGACGGCGCGTCTGTTTCACCGCAGCTCGTGTTCTGTCTGGCTGTTTTACGTGATCTGAGGCTTAGTGCTCAGTGTTGTTTGTTTGTAGAAACGAAAAATTTAATGCAATACACTTAATTGTTACACGTGGCTGACCGATTTATGTTGAACAACTTGTGGCTGCGATGGTAGAATATTCGAAGAATCATTTTTCGCATTGCGGAAGCAGCTACCGCTTGTTTTCAAGCATTATACATGATTTCCGAAAAGGTTACTGATCGAACATGGAATCACGCCGATCTTGATAATCTTTATGCAGGTGCTACAAGCTCATGCCTGAACTGATGCGGGAAGCGCCTTCTCACCATGAAGTCGGTGTAACCCCTTATAGTTTCTCTCTATCTCAATAGCATCTTCGATCCAGGCTTTTTGTTTACGTATGGAAATGGTAGCAGTAGCTTGTTGTCCTACATATAACCGTACTAACCTAATCCGTCGTACTTCTTGTGGGACTAACAAGGGGGGGGCGGCCCTGCGGTAACGTGGGGAGGTCCATATATACTATATAGCCTCCCCACTTACCGCGGGCCTCCCCCCTTGTATACGGCATCTTGCCACGCTGAATCCTTCGATCACACATCACACTGCAGATGGAGCAGCAGGAGGCCAAACGATCTTACCGAATGATGTTAGTTTGCGAGTCTTCACGCAGCATAAAATGAAGCTCAGTGTGCATTCTTTTCGTACACCTTGCTTCGTAGCTCGTCTAATAGCGAGTTCGCAGACACTTAACGATAGCTTTTGTTGTTCAGTGCACATGGATCATCGAACAGTACGGATGTTGTCGAATCTTTCCCCCACAGGTTTTAAGAAACCCTGCAGTGACAATGTGACAGATCCAAAAAATGTGGAGCTATCATCGTGCTATGAAACACAGAAAACTAACTCTGAAAGAAACGTTAAGTGACCGGAGTTCTCATATTTAGGACAACTAAGCTACGAAGCAGAACTACGCACTCTACAACTAAGACTGCACGGCGAGCTTCATCAAATGCTCCATGAAGACTCGCAAACTGACATCATCCGTAAAGATTGTCTGGCCTCCTGCTGCTCCATCTGCGGTATGATGCGTGATCGAGGGATTCAGCATGGCGAGAAGGAATCTCGCCTCCGATTTGTGTTGGTCGCAAACAATGTAGCGAGGAACAGGGAATCGGTTCTTCATGATCAATTGTGCATCATTTTGCGGTGCCTCGAGCAAGTTGCGGAAGCTCGCATGCTCATCTTGATGTTGGAAGCCTTGCTGTTTCCATGCCGCAATCGTCTCGCCGTGAAATACGATGACGTGGAAAAAGGAATCCAGAAGGAGAATAGTGTCGGGTCGCACCGAAGTTGCATCCAGCAGCACTGGGGTGGGGGGACCATGAAACGAGTATGACAGCAGCGACGGCTGTAACATGATCAATGAATTCGAGGTGTTTTCTCGCAGCAAAATGTGACGATACAGAGCTTGCTCGTCTGGCGAGCAGTTGAACGATTGCAAGAACTTGGACCGACGAAGATGGAACATGAACTGCGGATATATTGCGAATTCCGGCGACAATCTGAAGCTGGTTGGATCATCCTTGCGATAAGTGGCAAACTTTGAACACAAGCGGATAAGACTTCGATCGATCCATCGCATCACGTCTGCGACATCATCAGTTTCGCATTTATGAACAGCAAGACGTGACATCAATGTCGCAGCAGCCTCTTGGTCGAAAGCTTGTGCCAAAGGTGTGTGATCAGCAGCATCGGAGTGCCATAAACCAGCCGTCGTTGTCACTCGCAAGTGTGTGTGACCAGATGGCGCCGTGTACGTGGTAAGGAACTGAATGTATCGCCTCTTATGAGCAGGAAGTGGGGTGGAGTTTGTGTTGGTGACGTCGAAGTAGAATGCCATTGTCGTGGATGGATCGACGCCACCTAGATACCAGAGGGATGTGCCGCCGACTCCGATTTCATTCTCGCTCACCAACGGCCCGGTCTTCTTGAGAGAGGCACACGAACCAATTGCACCACAAACTTTGAACTCACGGCTGTGAACAACTTCGATTTGTGCTGCAAATCCCATCTGAAGAACAAGATTTCCTGTGGAGTCCGGAACTCTCTCGAATGCTCTGCGAAGGGACTCTCGGAAAATTGACTGAGAAAATTTGTCCGCCAGTACAGTCAATCCACCTGATCGGGACACCAGCTTCATAATCTCCAACGCTCCGATCTGGTCCATCGAGCAAGCGAACAGATCCACGACAGTGTGGTTCGCAATCGCCCGATCCGAAAGGCCGCGGTAGTAGTCACAGGCTGGCTTGTGGAAGGGAGCCTGCTTCTTCACAATATCCATATGCGATCGGATATTCTCCTTCTTCGATCTGCTGACGATCGCACCGTTTCCAACTGTGGGTGGTCCTGCAGTAAAGAGCATGATACGGGAGCCTTGACGGGGAACTGATGATTCCAATAAACCCAATGTAATCGCGAGGGCCGTGCCAGTGCAGCGTTGGACTCGTTCGTCGGGGGTAGTAGGCCAAGGGTCACGTTGAAGGTCTTCTAAAATTTGCTCCAGCGCGAAGGTACACTCGCTCACTGGCATCAAAAACCGACCGACGGCAGGTACCCGACCCTGGCTACCAGCTGCTCCGACTGGGCCAAGGGGAACACCCCCGCGCATTGGAGCGATGCCAAGCATGTCTTGAATCTTCTGCACGGTGTAGTCCTTCTCGCCACGGAAAACATAAGATTTAGGACAATCAGCAAAACCAAGCTCGTGGATGTGCACCAAAGTTCCAAAGGTCACCAAACCAACAAGTGCATCTTCGGGCAACAAGTTCAGTGTTTGTTGAAGGGCATCTCGCAAGTGACTCAGCTCGTCTTCCTCGACACAAGTGTCAACTAAAAATACGAAGGTCGGTGGGCCTTGTGGAGGGGTTTGCAAACGATACTCCACAGTGGTAAATTGCGGAATCAGTTCTGCTGGCAAACTAGTTTCCGAAATATTTTCTGCGTAGTGGGGAGGAAATTGGTTGCGCATGGTACAGAAAGGGCAAGTCCACAGTTTAGACCTATAGTCCACTTGACTACACAGAGAGCAAAGCAAGGATCAGACCTCAACCGGGTATAACTATCTATTTGTCGCAAACTTACGCATAAGGGTTCAAAACAGCCGTGCATCCATTGCATTTGATAGGATCGTAGGGCAAACAGTCCGGCATGACGTCCGTCTTCTTCAGAGGAGTGTACCTTTACAGAAAGATAAAAACATCAAATTCTGTAAAGTCATTATTACACACAAACAATGATACTTACAGACATCCCAAAGGAACGACGATTCTCGTTGCTTCCAACCGTGTTGCTGGCCAAACGTTCCAGGAAAAGCGGACACCATCGCGGTGCTCGGGTCCGTACAAATCAACTTGCTGCATTTTCGCGGCGTGATGGCGTGATGGCTCAAGCAAAGGTCTTCGTGAACACCAATAACGATTTGAAGATGGAAGACTGGAGTTGCCAAATCTTCGCAGTACAGTTCATCTTCTTTGGATCATCCGGAGAATCACCGCGCAAGCTGTGCGACACTGTCGATTCTGCGACACAGCGGACAAAATGCGTTTCATATCCGCAGCGTTTCTTTCTTCCGACTTGGCTGCGAAAGAAAAAGGAACTCGGTCAATAACAACACCCGTCACCTGAACAAATGAACACCATTGCCATTTACGATTTATGGCTAGTTCCCACCACTGCAAGAACAAATGAACACCATTTACGATTTATGGCTAGTTCCCACCACTGCAAGCCAACTGATAAATCTCACGAAACTGTCTTGGTAAGGAGAATATGCAGAATCGGTTTTCCTCACCACGACAGTTTCGTGAGATTTATCAGTTGGTTTGCAGTGGCCTTCAAGTAGAACTATATCTACAATTCGACAGCTTAGGTTGCGAGAACACTGCAATGCGTTCTCGCAACCAACGATTAGCTAAGCTGTCGAATTGTAGAAAGAATTCTACTTCAAAGGGTCAGATTCGCGGTATATGTTCATGGTGCTTTTTTGATCGTTGAAATGAAATCAACGGGGTCATGACAGCAAATGAGGGCAGCGCCCACACAGCCTTCGTGGCGCTCAAGCGATGGCGAAGTCATCTCCAAACTATCATGCCAAGAGAGCCCGCGAGCGTGTTTATTTGACGCACCCACCCTCAAGGATATCAAGGCTGCCCACTTCACTGCATTCATCAGTTCGCCTTGGTCAACGCCAGTGGAACCCACCAGCACCGAGGTCTGCAGCATTTGTCGCTGAGTCGCAGAGTGGATGGCAACGTCAGCGTAACTTCGACTACCACAAAAGATGAAATTTATTCAGTATATTCACAAGAATTGTCTCCATCTTTCTGGAAAAACTGCAGGCGTCTCTTCTCGCCCATTGATGTTATTTCGTCGGTTGAAGTTGGTTGTCGATGGAGACCAAACAAGCGCAAATATGAAATATGTTCAGGACTGAAGATGACGCTCATTGTAACTTGAACAACATGCAACTTGTAACAAAAAATCACGGCAGCTTGCATTTTATACTTTTTGACTTGTAAAGTCTGACTATTGCAGTCTAGGCTTGCAGCTCACATTGGGTGGGGCTTGTCGACAATGACAGGAAGCAAACGCGACCAACAGCCGAGCAAACGTGTAGATTAGTTCATCATCAACTCACCGTATGGCTTCGCTTTTGATCGCGAATTGAGATCATGATCTCAAATGTTCTCACAACGAGATGATCTCACAAAGATTCAGCTGGAATGCTTCCGAAAATGCTAGCTCAAATGTTGTCAACCAACCCTAACCTAACCCATGTGACAGGACCCGCCGACACCCAACAGATACACTCCACAGGAAGTCTGGCCACCAGACGGCCCAAGATCGTCGTGGAGCTGCGTTCAAAGTTTTGATGACTCGCTGATCGTTCAATAGCATTGCGTATCGCGTTTCACTGCGTTTCATCACAGCCATTCGTTGCTGAAACTGTTTGGCCATGGATGTATTTCAATCATGTCTAACGACAGATTTCGACAAAGTAGAACATTTCTGTCGCGGCCATGCTTGTTCAAAGCATAGGAAAGAATCGATGATAGGTATCGCACGATATGTATACGTTCCCACAACTGAGTCGCCGAGGCGATAGTATTGGCGATGAAGGGTGCTTCATGAACGCACGTATATTTGACACAAAACTAACTGCCTGTTTTGTCAATACAGAGTTTGCGCCATTTCCGCCAGTTAGTTATATGGTGTCGCGGTTGCTTGCTGATTTGCCGTGGCGCGGTTGGGTTTGGGCAGCGACGATTGCTTTGTGATAAAGTGTCTAATTTCAAGGGTCGGATTGTAGACTCGAGCAGCTGCGAGCGCTTGTCACACATAAACGTGCTCAGAACAAAACTCCACAATTGTTGACGCAAGTGCTGTAATCGTCTTGGTGCATATGATTTTGACGATAGTGACAAGGCAACGATGATAAGTGTTTATTTCGAGACCGGGCGAACCAGAGTGTGCCGAACGAGCAGGGGTTAAAGTTGAAACTGGTCAACTTGGGTGGATAGGGTCGGCGGTGTATCAAGACAACGTTCCACACAAATGCCCACAGAAGTGTGCGTGAATGAGTAATCCCCAGCCCAGACCTTCCTCGTTCTGCTGTTCAGAATAGGAAGCTGTAGGTGGAAATCCCCTGACCCAGCGCGAAGCTCGTTGCCTTACTTCTCCAGACATATTATATTCATATCTTTTTGAGATACACTGGATACTTTTGAGCGGATACTTTGGCACTTTAACTCAACGTTCATCCCGCATCGCATCGCCAATCTAGCTTACCCAGATTGGTCCACCAGTCATTCCACCGCCAAATTCAAGTTAGCAACCCGGGGCTCTTACCCATTTAGAATAGGTCAATGACATTTCCACCCTTGATGCCTCCTCTATCGATCAATTTGCACCTTAGAATCGCTCCGGACCTCCACCAGAGTTTCCTCTGGCTTCGTCCTATTCAGGCATAGTTCACCATCTAACATGTATTATATGCTCATACTCAAACCTTTCTTCCGTAGAATCATAGTCGGTCGACAGTGCGGATGTGACTCCTCCTACCTTATCCCTTATGGGACTTTATTCGATCCCGAACACTCGCACACATGTTAGACTCCTTGGTCCGTGTTTCAAGACGGGTTGGTGAGAAGCATTTTGTCTCAGTCTCTCGGCATCATGACAGGTTTTTAAGGCCTTTTCCCACGACAGCCAAGAAAGCGAGACCGGTAATACCAGGAACCTGGCATCACCCACACTACTTCCCATCGGTTCCTTTTCAGCAATTGCAGGTACTGTTTCACTCTCTTTTCAAAGTTCTTTTCATCTTTCCCTCACGGTACTTGTTTGCTATCGGTCTCCTACCGTCGATCGACGCTCCCCTCTCGCACGGATCCACCCTTCGTTTCTTTGTTCCTCAATCGTTTGTCTGTCTCTTTTGTTTGTTTCCACATTGTTTATCGACCCCCCACCGCTGTTGAAAAGAATGGCAAGAAAGCGAAAAGGGGAAGAAACAGAAGCGCCTACTCCCGCGGCCGATGCCTCGGCCCTCCTGACTTCTGCAAATGGGAAGGAGCCTGGATACGTGGTTAGCTTTAGATGGAATTTACCACCCGATTAGAGCTGCAATCCCAAACAACTCGACTCATGGAAGCAGACGCCGACTTCCACCTTCGTATGAACGGGGCTCTCACCCTCCTTGGCGCGCCTTTCCATGCGACTTTACGAAGGCTTCCACCATTTGTCTTACTTCTCCAGACCACAACTCCGAAGATTTTCAGTCTGAGCTATTCCCACTTCACTCGCCGTTACTGGGGGAATCCTAGTTAGTTTCTTTTCCTCCGCTTAGTTATATGCTTAAATTCAGCGGGTAGTCTTATCTGATTGGAGGTCCGAGAAGAGAATCGTTAGAAATACACATCGCATTACCCTTCAATGCTCCATTCTCCTTGCAAGCCGTGAAGCTTGCAAGAGAGATTCTTTTTGTTGATTCTTCAACTACCGTTCAACGGTAGTTGAATGCAAAGACTGTCGTTGCCAAAGCATTTGCGCGAGGTCCAGCGCAACAAACACGTACGTAGACTTGAGTTGACTTCGCTTTTGATCGCGAATCATACACGAGACGATTTCACAACCATTCAGCTGGAATGCTCCCGAAAAGTCTAGCTCAAATGAACGTCCCATGACAGGAAGACAGTGTAGTGTGTACACTCCACAAGGAAGTACACGCTGCGTTTATACTCAACCAATGTGACCAGTACGACGTCACATTGAGTAGGGGGCGTGGGGTTTGCGGTGCATTCTTTGGCGTG
>SMOI01000178.1:7526-20399 GCA_008000375.1 Poteriospumella lacustris
GATGGATCGCTTTGGATAGATAGTCTTCTCATTACATTGTCTATTCTGGTGACTCGTATTCCGCAGCCTTCATTGCTTCGTACCTCCGGCGTCCGCGAAAGTCTGGTGAGAATGGACAAGTACCCCGAATACGTGTCAGGAACCGGGCGTCCGCTGGTACGTGAATTGCTCGAACTCAGGTGCTTACTCTTGTTTACCCCGCATCTCGTGTAGGTTTTTGTGCTTGGGGCGGTTGATAATGAGCCAGATATACATTTAAGGTTAATAAAGCTCTTTGAAACGGTTCATTCGGAAATCGGCACCAACGAGATCTCGCCGCTGCATTTCAAGTCAGTTTCCGCCGATTACACTTTTGCGGAGAAGAAGCCGGGCAAGGAAATTCCGTCTGTCGAGGGAATCCTCAAATTCTCTTGGCCGCTGAAGCACTACGATCAAATTCCGTCGGTGGTGCTCTTCTGCGTCCCGTTCGGCGTCGACTGGTCCGCGGCCGAGTGGACCCGTCGCGAGCTCGCGATGCAAGAAAAGTATTCGAAGCTGAAGGCCACGCTGGCCACGCGGGAGGTGAAAGTGATCGTGTTGATGTTCAAAGTGGGCGTGGGGTCCCTCGAGAAGGAGGTGCTGGACGAGCGCATCTCGTCCTTCAAGCGCCACGCGCAGACCGACAGCAAAACCTTCCTCTTCTTCAGTCTGCACGAACTGGTGTCCGACAACACATCGATCCGGCGCCTGTATAAAACCGTCCGCGAAGGCTCGTTTTCCTACTACGCGAGCAACATCAAGCGCTTTAAGACGCTGGAGAAGGCGGTGGGCGACCGCTTCAAGGGCTCGCTCGAGCAGATGCTGCTGGCGCGCTACTCGTTCAAGGTCGCCTTCCTCAACGAGTTCCAGGGCCAAATGAACTATTCGCTGCGGTTCTACCGCCAGTGTTACAACCACCTGGCGGCGTCGCTGGAGACGATCGACGAGGAGCTGTACGAGCAGGTGAAGGCGGTGGGCGAGATCGCGCACTTCAAGACCTGTCGCCTGCTGCTGCTGCAGAAGAGCATCGACGAGGCCTGCCAGCAGTTCCGCAACCACATCCTCATCTTCACGAAGCTGTACAGCAAGCACCCGTGGAGGCACTCCGCCTGGGTCGCCGAGCAGTTCCTCGTCTTCTGCCAGCTGCTCGATCGCTTCTCCGTCTCCGACGCGATGCCCTTCGCCGACCGCTCGTACTACTACCAGAACGCCGCGCGCTTCACCATCGACCGCGCGCGCAACTACCAGCGCTCGCACAAGGACGTTTCGTCGCAGTTCGACGCGTCGGACGAGGTCCAGTCGCTGCAGACGGACGCGCACGGCGCGGCCTCCGCCGTTGCCGCCGTCTACTCGACCGTCGGCCGCTGGCGCGTGAAGAGCTACCGCGGGCGGCTCTTCTGTCCACCGCGCTTCATCGGCGCGACGCCGCAGATCGTGGACCCGGCCGCCGGCGGGCCGCTCGCCGCGGGCGACGAGGCGACGCACGCGCTGTTCTTCGACTTCCTCTACGCGCAGGAGGCGCGCACGGCGCACGGCAAACTCGTCTCCGAGCTGCTCGTGAAGGCCCTGAGCAGCCTGCCGGCGCTCTCGACGGCCGCCGGCGGCGGCGCGATGACGACGGTGGGCGCCAACCCGCGCCGCAAGGCGCTGCTGCTGCAGCAGATGGCGACGCAAGCGGCGGCGCAGGGCGACCACGAAGCGGCGCTGACGCAGCTGTGGACAGCCGTGGGCCTCCTGCAGCGCGAGACGTGGCACCAGGCCGCCATGCCGCTGCTCCTCGCTGTGGCGCAGGAGGCCATCGCGCTGGGCCGTGCGCGCGACTACGTCGACGCGGCGCTGAGCCTCTACGCGAACTCGGCGTACGTGTACTTCTCGCGCCACGACCTCGAGGAGCTGCACCTGCACGTCGTGTGTCTGCTGCACCACAGTCTGCAGCCGTGGCTCGCGGCGCCGGCCGACGACGCCGCGGTGCCGCTGACGGCGCTGCCGTACGTGCAGTCGCCGACGGCCTTCCTCACGTCGACCTACGTGCCGCTCACACGCCGCGCGTCCTTCGCCGCGGCGCCCGCGTCGACGGCGCTGCTGCCGAACGGGCACGCGCTGGTGCTGGACCGCGACTGCCGCCTGGTCGAGGCGGAGACCTTCTTCGCCGCGCCGACCGTCGAGCTCGGCGAGACGCTGCGTCTGCACGTGACGCTGAAGTCGCTGTTCCTGGACACGCTGTGCTTCGACGAGCTGGCGCTGGTCTCCTTTGACGACGCCGTTGTGCGCACCTACCGCCACCGCGACGGCGCCGACGGCGCAGCCGATGACGCGCTCGACCTGCGGCTGCAGTCGTTCCAGCCGCTGCAGTTCACGTGCAGCTGGCAGGTGACCGAGGCGGTCTTCGCGCGCTTCCTCGCGAAGGACGCCGTCTTCGGCCTCGACCGCGTCGAGCTGCGCTGGCGCCGCCGCGACCCCGCGACGCAGGAGGAGCGCTCACTGACGCTGCGCGTGTCCGCGTGTCCCGTCGACCTCCACGAGCTGCGGCGCCAGCAGCAGCTGTCACCCGCGGCGCAGCAGACCTGGTCGCTGCGCGAGCTCTACGGCTTCTCGCGACTGCAGCCGCTGCACCAGCCGCCCGTGTGTCGCGTGTCGCGGCCGGCGAAGCTGCTCGAGCTCGCGCAGCCGGCGGCCGCAGAGCTGCTGCAGGGCCTCGTGCAGCGCGTCGACGTCGTCTTTCGCGTCGGGCGCCACGACCTCCGCGGCGCGAAGGTCTTTTTGGCCTGCGACGCGACGGCCGCCGACGCCGCGCAGAGCGTCTTCTACCTGCCCGACCTGCCGGCGCTGCTCTCGCGCGGCCCCGACGCGGCCGACGCAACCGACGCGGACGAGGACGTCGCCTTCTTCCCGATGAAGCTCAACGCCGCCGGCCAGCCGCAGCTGCCGCTGCTGCTCGAGGGCACGTTGCCAGCGGAGAGCCTCGTGCACGTGCCGCTGTTCCTGCGCCTGGGCGACGCGGTGTCGCCCGGCAACTACACGCTGTCGCTGTCGCTGGAGGTGGTGCCCACCGACGTGATGGCCTCGGCCGTCGCGCTCGACTTCGCGCTGCCGCTGACGCTGCACCGGCCCTTCGCCGCGACGCACCAGCTGCACTGCGTCTCGGAGAACGTCGCGCAGAGCCCCGCGGCGATCGCGTCGTCCGCGCGTGACGCGTGGCGCGTGCACGCGGACACGACGCTGACGTTGGAGACGGTGCTGACGTGTTTGCACACGCTGTCCGACCGCGCCGCTCCCGGTGCGCTGCGCATCGCGCAGATCGACCGCGACAGCGACGCGTCCGCTGCGGCGCTGGGCGCCGAAGCGCAGGCGTCCTCCGCGCTGGCGCTGTGCGCGCAAGAGACGCTGCGGCGGAGTCTGCTGCTGCGCCCCCGCGTGCGGACGACGCAGGCGGAGGACGCGTCGCTGGGCGACTACGTCGTGCGATGGCGCGACACGAGCTGTCGGCCGCTGCAGCCGCCCGCGGAGCTGCAGGCGCTGGTCCTCCGCGACGTGGGCTTCTTCCCTGGCGCGCACCGTTTCAACTGGCTGCTCTTCGCCCACCCGCGACCTCTGGCGGCTGTGTCCCTCGACGACGCTGCAGAAGCGGCCGCAGAGCCAGCCGCACTGCGCGACGCTCTGGACGGCGCGTGGCGCGACGTCGTCTGCTCCGACGCGGCGGTGCGAGTGCTGGCGGAGACGCGCTTGCAGCTGCCGCTGCTCCGCATCGTGCCGCGCGACTTCGTCGTGCAAGTGCAGCGGCCCGCGACGGTGCGCCAGGGCGAGTCGTTTCTGATGCGCGTTTTCGTGCGGCGGTCGTCGCAACGCGGCGCTGCGCGCGGAGTCGAGCGGCTGCGCGCGCTGGTGTGGCTGCACGAGGACTTTTTGATCGGCGGCGCGACGAGCTGCGTCGTCGACGTCGTCGAGGACGCGCCGAACGCCGCCGCCGATGCAGCCGGCCAGGAAGTGCTGACGCTGCGCTGTGCTGCGCTGCGACCCGGATGGCTGTCGCTGCCGCGCGTGCAGCTGCTCTGGGAGCGGCGGGGCAGCGCCGCCTCCGCCGGCGCGGCGACCGTCGAGGCGGTCTTCGACCTCGGCGAACGCGACGAGGCGCGGCCGCGTCTCTTCGTGCTGCCTGCTGCGCAGCTGACGCAGTGAGTCGCTTCTCGTCCTATGTACATACAGGGGCCGTCTGTCGATGGCCGCGGAGCGCGCGCTTCACTCGTAATCGCTTAAGTTGGCACTGAACAGTTACACCCTCTAGGCGTCGTCGTCGTCGTCCTCCTTCACCGCGTCGGGCTCGTACTTCTGCAGGCGTTTGCGAAGGTCTCGAATCTTGGCGCTCTGCGACTGCATGATCTTGCGCATCTGCTGGAACTGCGTCGTCTCGGCGACGCGCTTCGTGTTCTCCTCCTTCGCCTCCTCCAGCGCACGCTCGAGCTCCTTCGACTGCGCCTTCGCGCGAGCGCTCTCTTGGTCCTTGCTCTCTGCCAGGGACGAAGACGAGCGCTCGATCAGTGACAGCCGCTGTCGCAGGAGGTTGACCTCGTGCTGCAGCGAGTGGTTCGTTTCCTCGAGGCGCTGCGCCTCCTCCCGCATCGCCTTCGCTTCGTCGCGGAACGACGTCTACCAGCGCGAGCATCAGCAGTTACGCAGGTGCATATAAAGAATGAGGAGAAGCAGTGGAGGACGTACCAGGTTCACCGCTCGACGACCGCCCTTGGGCATCGCGTCGAGACTCATCTTCTCGACCGCCTCCAACACACTCTGGTTCTCCAGCGCCGACGTCTCCAGCTCCAGCTCTACTCCTTTGTCTTGCGAACTCTCCAACAGCTGGTTGAGTGCTAACGCCCCCATATTTACAACAGAACTAACATCGCCGCCAACTTGCGACTGTGCGAACAGACGAATCAGCTTTGAGCGCCAAACAGCGACGGACAGAGCTTGGCAGGTACCTTGATAGCCGACGTCAGGAAGTCGACAAACTCGTTGACGTCGTCCCTCGAATACATATCCTCCGTGAGGCGGTCGGAGCGAATGTCCTCGATTTCTCGTTGAAGCGAGCGCAGAATGCCATCTTTCTTGTTACGCAAAAACCGCAGATACTTGCGGATCTGTTCGTGGTTCTCTTCGCTCAGATTCGAAAACGGGACGGACATAGTTTCTCACAGATTCGTAATGAGTTCCGCAGCGTCTGATAAGTTGAAATTGATATGACCGACTCATTTGTTCGCTCGATCTTCTGCACTCATCGAGGTTCTCCATTCTGCTGACTGTGAAGGTTTAGGGGGCAAACTTGAAACGCCTTTATGATCCTTGACGCAACGAAGTCACCGCGAGAAGGCGTGATGGACCGGCGAAACAGCAGTGAGGATATGCGGCCTCTGCAGCTGATGTGGCGTGTGTCGGCTCGCCTTTGCCGAGCCATCGCTCGTCGTCGCTCTCGTCGCGTTCGGAGGCTCACCCGTTAGGCCCAAGGTCCGAAGGATCAAAAGCTGGTCACATTCAATTCCTCAGGCTGGCAGCCGACTGTTTTCAGCAGCTTTCCAAAGCTCACACGCGCACCATAAATGCCGGGCCAAACAGTTGGATTGGGTGGCATGTCCACCTTTAACATGCAACACGGTTTCGTGGAAGCACTAGTTAGAGGTTTCCGATCAGGATTCCTCCAAGACGAGTCATATCACCACTTGTCCCAGTGTGATACCCTGGAGGTATATCCTTCAGCCATTGTATCCTGGGAGGTTTTCTCATCTCTGTCGCTGTTTACTCGTAGGATATGAAGCTGAACTTGCAGGAGACGGACTACGGACAAAGCATCCAAAACGATGCCGCCATTTCTCCCCCGCTTCTCGAGCAACGAGCTTTGCAGAAGATGGTCACGGAGTTCTTTTATCTCAGAGCCCAAGCGGTGGAGCCGTTGGCAACCTTCCTGGACTACATCACCTACGAGTACATGATCGAGAACATCATGTTGTTGCTTCGCGGAACGATCTCTGGCCGAAGTGCGAACGATTTGCTGGCTCAGTGCCACCCTTTGGGTATCTTCAGTGAATCTACGATGCGTCAAATCCCTGGATTCGACGCCAGCCCTCGAGGATACTCCGATTTGTACGAAACCGTCCTCGTCGACACACCGGTGGGCGTTTACTTCCAGCGTTACATTGATACTCAAGCGAAGACGAAAATAACAGTGGCCAGCGATGTTCGCGGAGTGTTGGAGGAGGTGCAGCTGGAGATTTTGAAGCACTCCATCATGAAGCTGTACCTGGAAGACTTCTACGCGTTCTGCGTGTCTCTTGGCGGCGAAACTGCCGAGATCATGGGAGGCCTCCTGCGCGCCCGAGCTGACCGCAATGCGATCAACATTACCCTGAATTCCTTCAATACACCCCTCAATGAGCCGGCGATGCGTGACAACTACCGCAAGAATCTGTATCCTTCTTTCGGCGACATGTATCCCGAGGGCACGGAGCTCCTTCAACGCGCCGACGACGAGGCCAAGCTGGCGCAAGCTTTGCAGCCCTTCGCCATCTATCGTCCGATTGCTGAGAGATTCTCCCACACTGGCGGCGCACACGACGACTTCAGCGTGGATGACGAGTTCTACCGCCACGAGGTGAAGCTCTACGAGCTGGCCTTCGAGTCGCAGATGCACTTTGGCTGCTTTTATGCCTACGTGAAGCTCAAGGAGCAGGAGATCCGCAACTTGGTGTGGATCTCGGAGTGCATCTTACAGCGTCGTAAGGATCAGATCGGCAAATACGTGCCGATCTTCAGCAAGGCGGACAACCGCCCCGGTGCTGGCAAGGGCGGCCACTAAAGGACTCGCTATATACCGATAGTTTTCGTGACGTACCCCTTATTCCCCACGATCTCATAGTGCCAAAGTTGTATACGGCCTCAAATTCGCTTGACTCGACAACCCTCGGCGCTGCGCCTGTTTCGTCCACTTCGTGTCCCTTCACCTGAATACCGGAATACCCGTCTTCTCTACACAAATTTCCGGGTTTCCGAGAAAACGACGCGCGGCACCGCAGCGACGTTCGTCGAAGGATCCATCGATTCCATCACTTTCTTTTCGCATTCTCATCATCAATAAGCCCCGATACGATGTTCAAGTTGTTTGCCATCTTTCTTGTTGCTCTGTGCATCATTGCCAAGGTATCGTTCTCCTCTTTTCCGCTGATGTTGACCCGATTCATTTCGTCACGCCAAATGTAGTCTCTTGGCGACGTCATTCACTTGACCGAAGACAATTTCGACAAAGTGGTGGATGGATCGACGAACGTTCTCGTTGAGTTCTACGCCCCTTGGTGTGGCCACTGCAAGAACCTCGCTCCCGAGTGGAAAATCGCCGGTGAGACCTTCCAAGACGGAGAGTACGTGTCGCTCATGTCCAGCGGCATGCTATGACTAATCGTTCTTCTGATTTGTAGTGATATCAAGATCGCGGATGTTGATGCCACCGCTGCCTCGGCGCTTGCGAGCAAGTTTGGAGTGCAGGGCTACCCCACGATCAAGTTCTTCCCGAAGGGTTCCAAGTCGCCGGAGGAATATCAAGGCGGCCGAACGGCTGACAGCATCGTCAAGTGGGTGAACGAAAAGGTGGGCACCTCCCGCAAGGTGAAGGTCCCACCGTCGTTCGTCACGACGCTCACGACGGACAACTTCGACGACTTCGTCGGTGGCTCCAAGGCGGCGCTCGTCGAATTCTACGCGCCTTGGTGTGGTCACTGCAAGAGCCTGGCGCCCAAGTACGAGAAGCTTGGCCAAGTGTTCGCCGGTGACGGCGATGTCGTCATCGCGAAGGTTGACGCCACCGAGGACGGCGCTCTGGCGGACAAGTTCGGCGTCCAGGGCTACCCCACGTTGAAGTTCTTCCCTGCGAACTCGAAGGAGGCCGAGGACTACAACGAGGCGAGAGAGTTGGATGCGCTCGTCTCCTTCATCAATCGCAAGGTCGGAACCCAAAGATCTGCCGACGGAAGTCTCCTCCCCTCCGCCGGCCGCGTGTCGTCGCTGGACGAAGTGTTGTCGGCTGCCAACTTCGCAGTGGACGCGTCCGTTGTGGACAAGTTGAAGACCGCCGCTGCCGCTCTGCAGGGCAAAGCAGTTGCTGCTGGAAAGCTCTACGTCTCTTTCGCTGAGAAGATTGTCAGCAAGGGCGCCGAGTACGTGGAGAAGGAGTTGGCGCGCATCGAGAAGATGGCCGCGTCGCCCAGCATCAAACCCGACGCCAAGGCCGCCTTCCAATTGAAGCGCAACATTCTACGAGCGTTTAACGCGGTGACGGCGAAGATCGAAGAGGTTGCCGCCGCTGTTGAGAGCGACTACTCTGACGAACTCTAAGCCCATTTGTAAGCGTCTGCGGTTAATGTGTTTTACATCGATGTTCGACCCGTCCGCGGTGTGGTGGCTGTGACCTCTCTTCAGAAGTCGAGGACAACAGGTGCTGGCGCGTCTTGGCCTTTGATTTGTGGGCCGCCCCCGAGACTCATGCGCTCTCTCTGCGTCTGCGCCGCCATCGACGGGGCGTGAGGAGGCAGAAAGAAAGCCCCACGTGGCAGCTGCCAGCCACCTTTCTCGAGGAGCTGCAGCGTGTCGGGACTGGCCGGCGGGAACAGCTCCGCTTCGAAGTCTTCCAGTGAAAATGACTCTCTACGGCTGCTGCCGCTACTCATGGGCAGCTGGCCGCATTCTGGGCGGGTCAATGAACTCGTTCGTAAGCTGCGGCGTCGCAGTTTGCGTGCAGAAGCGGTCAGCATTCGGACCTCTGCGTCCTCAGCGGTCTCCTCTTCCTCCAAACCAAACTCAGTGGGAACGGCGTCTTCCCAAACGACTTCTGCAGGTCGTGCATCTGGGTGCAGCTGTCCGGGTAACTTGCCCAGCAACGCCTCGTGAATGAGACGGTCTTGCTCCTCAATGACTCGCAGTGCCTCGGTCAGGCGCTGTTTCAGGCTGACCATCGTCTGAGTGGTCTGGCCCTCAGACGCCGCTGCGCCACCGGCAGTTGGAGCCAAACGGTTGGTAGCGATGAGGTCGGTGCGATCGCGCAGCTGCTTAACCGCCGTGTGGGTCTGGTCGATGAGCCATCGTACGGAGCGTACGCCAGGTGTGCACGGCGTCGCAGCGGGTGCAGCTGAGACACTACTCTCTTTAACCGGTGTCGTTTTGGGACTAAACGCTGCCGTTACGGGCTCGCTTGTCTTCTCCTCGTCCTCTGCATTCGGTTGCGGGGCTTCAATCACGCGCAATCGCACGAGTTCGCTCTGAAGCTCCTCAATGGAAGTTCGCAGAGCCGCGTTGTCCTTGCTGACCGCGGTAAGGGTATTCCGCAACGCTCCGATCTCCGCATCGCGAAGTAAGCTTTGAGCTGACGCCCCAGACGAAGATGAAGACTCTTGAGAAAATGCCTTTTTGAGCGGCACTGATATGGTCATCACGGCTTTTGGAGCTCCGCGCGCGGAGTCCTTGACGAGTTTGCTGAGCTGACTCTGGAGGCGCTCGTGGTCCTTCTCCTTCTTCTTGAGCGTTCCGTGAATCTGCGTGTTGAGTGCTTGAACTTGGAATAATCGCGTTTGAAGATCCGATTTCTCTGCAAGCCAGTGGTTCTTTAATTCGCGGTGCTCAGTGCTCATGGCGGTCAAGCGGTTGTTGAATGCTTGCTCATCCTACGAATGGGCAGAATCTCGTTGAGATCGCAAGAGACGCGTAAGCAATAGCACACGATACCTTTTTCATGGACTCAATCAACAGGTCCTTCGCTTCTTTCTCTTCTTTCAATGCCGCGACTTGATTTTGAAGTCGGGTAACTTCGTCAGTGAATCGGTGGGCTTCGGTACGCCAATGCTCCCTCTTTCATGGATAGGCAACTTATCAGCCAAAAAAGTTATGTTATTGAAATAGAGCACCGATTTACCTCCTGAATGAGCTTCTCAAAGCCCTTTATGGACGCCTTAGATTGGATCAACTCACCATCGTCCACGTTCCGAGGAACGTTCTCGTCGTTGATCATACTTCCTTCCAACAGATGCAAATGGTAATTAGAGAATAAATGCCTTCCCTCTTGCCTCCTCAGAGCTGCGATTATCGACCAAAGAAGGAAAAAGTGAGCGCCCACATGGCGAACTGGGAGCGAGCACCTGGCACCTGGCACAGGGTCGGTGGACCATGGAGCGTTGGGGCGGCGAAGGAGAAAGCAACGGCTCGGTCCAAAACGACTCTAAGCTTAGCGCTTTACCTTCGCATCGACCAGTTTGCCCTCGTAGATAGCCTCAAACGACCCAAAACTTCTTTTCAGTACCGGGAACGTTACTGCCCTCTAGACCATTTGTCGTGATGCAATACTGTAAGTAATACATGTGGTGCGATACAAGAAGTAGTGAAAAAGTGCATCCGGAAACCTAGCATGTTGACAAAAGAACAAAACGAACGTCACTGGGGCTTCGCACGTGGTCACCCACCGTACTACTGGCCCAGCCTGAACACGCTTGACTTCCTAGATCTGACGGGTTAGGGTATAGTAGTGTTAGTATGAACGTTCATGATGGAGCCGTCTCAACTCCGTATATAAAGCATGTCACCTATTGTGGACGTAATCTCTTCCTCCCAAGAAGTCATTTTGCTACTATTTCCAAGCGTGTGATGCAATCATTTTGCTTTCGTTTGATCTTGGAACCAACCTTTGAACACACTTCTATGGCATTGATTTAGGATTTGCAGAAGATGCTGGAATCCATTGAAGCGGAAACAAAGGTGCTCATATTTCGCCTGAGCATGGCATTCTTCGTTGGAGCGCTTCAATTTTGCTCTGGGCTTGTAGGAAAATTGATAAAAGATTTTTCGCGAAACTTGTACTTCCTATTTGGTGGATTAACATTGGGAATGTTGTTGGCAAAAGCCTTCGGGTCTTTAGCAACAGGTTCCTCGGGTGACTTCCAATGGGAGTTCGCATTTACGTCCTCTCTATTGAGCACCATTGTCTATCAGCAAATCAATTCGATCGTTGCAGTCACCCACTACCAAAAGCTGGCTGGACAGGAAACCAATGCGCGAGATATTGAGGAAGAGTCCGATGCAGCAAACGACGATGAAGTGGATTCGGCTTCAGTTCCTCTGTCCCCAGAGCAGCGGTTTTCTGGATGGCGTTGGATAGTGCTATGTGCATATGTATTAGAAGCTGTATCGGCCGGTTGGGCGGTGGGGGTCGAAGAGCATCGCAGTATTTCGCTCTTTGCAAGGGTTTGCGCCAAGGACATAGTGATTGCCTTGATTTTTGGCGTTATTTGCGAGGAAAGCATCACTGTTGCGACCACCTACATCCTTCACATCGCCATCGCGTCGGCAGCGACGCCTTTAGGTTTATTGATTGGAACAGTGTTGTCGACTTCTGCGGGAAATCCAAGTCAGTTCGTGTCTGGTGCAACGTATGGTCTTTGGGCGGGCGTAGCGCTGTGCATGGCGCTGCCATTTGACCAACACATCAGCTCAACGACGTCTCCCGACTCAACTCACCCGCGTGACGTTCTGTCAAAAATATTCAACTGGCAGTCTGCTAGGATCGGCTGCGTAGCGTTGGGATTTATTGTGGCGATGACAACGGCCCGTCTGTGAGTCCGCTGTGGCCCATCACCCATCGAAAAAATTACCGAGTGTTCATGGACGTCACATGCGTCATCTCCGCTTCGTCGTTTTACATTGCATCATTGAGTCAGGCAGAACGTCTTCCGCGTTGTATTACTTGATTATGCATAACTATTGTCGATTTGTCTACTTGCCAGCGGGAGGAAACGATTGAGCATACAGACCAAGTTGTTCCACAATTCGTCGAGGAAGAGCATACGTCGGATCTACATCCACCATAGTAATACCGGCATCGAGAGGATGTTCATCGAAGTGGCGAAGCAGTAGAAGCCCGCATATTCCAAAGAAAGTGTGGAATATGTCCGGCATGTTCCCTGGTCGGTCGGAAATTCCGCCGTCGTCTTTGTCTTGACACTGCAAAATGAAGTCCGCCAACTTCTGAACGTCGATCCACTCCGTCTATAAACCAAACAGTTATACAAAGTCTATAGGATATTCACGGTTGACGGTCACGTACGCGGCCCAAAATGCTCAATGACGACAAGATCCACCAGCTGTAGCAAACGTCCGCTTGTTTTTCCGGCCGACCGTTTAATCCGCCGGAGTCGCATTGCCGCTCAGAAAGCCACCAACCCAAAAGATCTGCGTCAACTTCTTCCAGAGCTCCAGCGATGGAAAGAGCGCCAATGCAGCAAAAGATTTGACCAGCGTGAGATTCGGCTCCCGGCACTGCTCCGAAGCCTCCGTCGAAGTTCTTGCATCTAAACGCCAAGTCAGAGACACCATCAAAATGCTCGAGCGCGACCAAACTCACCGCACGATAAAGCGCACTGCCGCCTCTTTGTCCACGTGACCGCCCTCGAGAGCTCCCAATAATGACAAGCAGGACAGCGCACAATACGAGAATCGAGTATCTATTTCACCCCATTTATCGCCGGCGAAAGATCCATCTGCCTGCTGCAGACTGGCCACGAATGAGATTACCTTTTCTCTCTGAATATCTCCCAATTTCCCGTACAGAGCGAGGATTTGAAGCGCGGACAATGTGTACAAGATATGCGGGTCGTGTCCAGTATTCCCCGCGAAGCCGCCAGAGGCTTCGTCGAAGCAGCTGAAGATCCACTCAAGAATAGACGAACTCACAGACTCTGAATGAAGATCTACACCCAGCAAAGCTAAAGCTGTGAGTCCCCAATATACACCGCTCATTCTCAGATGCTGTGAAACCAAGTACTCGAATGACTCGGTATC
>SMOI01000178.1:23470-33830 GCA_008000375.1 Poteriospumella lacustris
AGCGAGAGCCGCTTCACATAGCCCGAATGAGTGACCAAGACGACACATCGCGTGTTGGGAATCAGATCTTGCTTTTGAAGCCGAACGTTCTCCATCTCTTTGACGATGGAGGACCTCCGAGCTCCGCCGTGTCTTTGACGAAGCAACAACGCCTCCTGGACGAGCTGGTCGTACACCAAAGCATCGTCATTTAGAAGCGCTTTCAAAGAAACTATTCTTTCATTGAGTTCTCGTCGCTCAGAATGAAGCTTTTCCGCCTCCAGACCAGTCAGTCGGCGCAGGGTCAGAGCCAAAATGGCATCGGCCTGGGGGTCTGAGAACCCAAACGCGCCCATCAAGGAAGCCTTTGCTGCGGGACCATCTTTACTGTCCTTCATTCTCGCTATAATGTCATCGATGTTGGCTAAAGCTCTTTCCAATCCTTCAACCACGTGCTCACGAGTTTCCAAGCGTTGAAGCTGGTGCGTCGCTCGCCGACGCAGTGTGCTGAATCGGAATCGAATAAACTCTTGCAGCGCCTCTCGCAGCGTCAAACGCTTTGGTTGCATTCCTTCATCAACCAGCGCCAATAGGTTTCCGCTGAAAGACGTTTGCAAGGCTGTTTTCTCAAAGAGGTTATTCACGACCACATCGGCGCGAGCATCGCGTTTCAGCTCAATGACGATCCGGATGCCATCGCGGTCGGATTCGTCGCGAATGTCACTTATTCCTTCCAAGCGCTTGTCGTTCACGGCATCCGCCATTTTCTCCAACAAAGACGCTTTGTTCGTCATGTAAGGCAATTCGGTAACAACAATCGCCGGTCGAAGCCTCCCCGTGGAAAGCGTTGTCGTCTGGTTTGCCTTCTCAACGGTCCTCCCGGACGAGGACAGCGTCTCCATGTGGAACGTGGCCCTTACTGTAATACTCCCTTGGCCTGTGAGGTAGAGACTTCGGGCGCCTTCCAGGCCCAAGATTTGGCCGCCCGTCGGAAAATCTGGCGCAGGAATCAATTGAAGCAATTCGTCGTCCGACAAGTTCGGATTGTGCACGAGTGCAACAAGGCCGTCCACCACCTCCGACAGACAATGCGGAGGAATGTTGGTGGCCATCCCAACTGCTATTCCAGTAGCTCCATTGATTAGCAGCATTGGCAGCGACGACGGAAGAACAACGGGCTCTTCTTCGCTTCCATCAAAATTCGGTGCGAAGTCAACGGTGCCGTCTCGCAAGTCTTCCATCAACGCCTCTTGAGATATTGTCGAAAGCTTCGCCTCAGTGTAGCGCATTGCAGCCGGAGGGTCATCATCAACGGAACCAAAATTTCCATGGCCTTTGATCAAAGGGTGAAGCATTACAAAGTCTTGTGCCATTCTGACGAGGGCATCGTAGACGGAGGTGTCACCGTGAGGATGGAATTTACCGAGTACCTCGCCAACAATTCGGGCACACTTTCTGTAAGTTGCATCAGGACCAAGACCCAAGTTGTGCATGGCGTACAGAACTCGCCGATGGACAGGTTTCAAACCATCCCTTGCATCGGGAAGTGCGCGGCTGAGTATAGTCGACATAGCGTACGAAATGAAGGCGGATTTTAACTCTCCTCCTATTTCTGTAACAACTTGTCGATCTTGTGTAGCAAAATGACTCATGTTGTTCTCCAATGCCTTGAGCCTGAAGCATTTTGATCTAGAGGAAGGGCCAAATGCCTTTGGTGGTGTCTGCCATTTGCAGTCAAAATAACTGTAAGTTCGCCATTTGCTGCTTTTCGGGAACGACAGCGCATGAGACCAGGACGTGATGAACGGCGTGAGTACGATCAACAAATATATCACATGCATGTTCCCTTTGATTTGTGAACGACGATTGGGGGCGATGGGCGATGGCGCAGCCCACAGTGGGGAGGGAGACAGGTCTTAGTTTGCGGCCATCTCGTCTTCTTGCCTGCAAATCCGACGCTGAACTAGGTTGGCATGCGCAGTCGGTTGAAAGCAGAATCGATCGTTCGCGTTGACTCATTTATCAAAGGAAAATGATGCGTCGGAGAGCAGGTTTGCAGCCAGGAGCTCAGACTAATGATAGCAAAGAAGCTCCCCGCCATTCGAGTGGGATAAAAAAGAGAAAAATATCGATGGAGGTGCTGGATACAGTCGGTCGAAGTTACTTCGTTCGATTGTTTGCCCTGTTGTTAGTTGTTGCTGCTGGCCTTGTCAGCGGTTTGCGAATTTCGTTGGTGATAGTGTCTTTAGTAGCTGCAGCTATCTTCGTGTTTTATTATTGGAAGAAAGTAGCCTTTGAATGCATTTTGCTTGTGGAGCTGCTTCTGTGTTCTCTGGGTGTCTTTGATTGGTACAATGTTGTGGACGACAACCTCATTCTTGGGGCAATTCCAATTCAGGAAATTCATGCAGATGAATTGCAAAGGATGAATTTGTCGTTGGTGGTTTCTGTTGTTGAGCCCTTCGAATTGGAAGCGGTTACTCTTGGTGGCCGACCCATTCCCGGCGAATTTTGGAAGAAGATTGGTGTAGATCACAGGATATTGCCTTCGCCAGACTTTCTCCCTCCCCACATCGACGTGCTGGCTGATGGGGCTAAGCTTTTAGATGAATACCTCCGCGAGGGGAAACGTGTTTATGTCCATTGCAAAAGTGGGCGTGGGCGCAGCGCCTCCGTGATCATGGCCTATTTCTGTCGCTACCGCTACGTCGGTATGGATTTGCCAACGATTCACAGCAAACTTCAAGCTCGTCGAAAAGCTATTTTTAAGTTCAAGTCGCCTCAAATAAGGCAGATGGAAGCTTTTGTGCAGAGCTTCCGCCCTAAGTTTTGAGTAGTCTGATGTAAATAATGGGAAGCGGCAAGACTTAACTATATACAAAGCCGTGCACGACCAGCGGCTTTCTACCGCGACTGAGTTTGGCCCATAACCGGGTGGTAGCTAAAGGATGACGCGGGAAAGTCCGGCAGGGCATTTGCACTTGTGCTTTCAGACAGGCCGCTGTGGGAAAGGTTATTCTTCCGTTTGGTCTTTGAGTTGATCTGTGCTGAGCGGCGGATGGCGTCCAGTGTGTTATCGGGAAGTCTCGCGGCAGGCTTCAACAGCGGCAACGTGACTTTCTGGGAAGAACTTGCCAAGGATGCCGTGGATCGCGTCAGCAGTAAACTCTTGTGGTGATCAAGGTCTGTTGCTCGCCTGCCTTGCGCAGGAGAGGTCTGGCGCGACTTCGGCGACAAGTCTCGCGATGGTGGTCTCATAGATGGCGTCTTCATGAGAGTTGGGGTCGCTTGAGAGCTTTTGGGCGCTTGTATGCCGTTTCTATTCGCGAAAGCGTCGTTGGCAGCACCTGGTGGTATCAGCTGCACCGGAGGTGGTGTTGTGAGGTTGATACCCTGGTCCGCACGGTTGGATCCGTCGACATCGGCGCTGTCAGTGCTCGCCATGTGTTGCTGCTGCAAATGACTGTGGTGACCCCCGAGAAGAGCCGGGCCTTCTTTTGAGAACTCGAAAAGACCATCGTGCATTTTCTGATGTTTTTCGGTGTTGCTGATTGAAGCTGGGTCTTGGGTAGTCATGGGAATATCGACACGGAATTCGAGTGCGTCCGGAGCCACATGAGCAGCCGTGAAGTAATTTTCCACCAGACAAGAATACGGAGACCAAGACGAGGCAAAATTGGACCAAGAGTGTTGCAACGCACTGTCTCGGTGGATGGGCGGCAGCGGATAGCTGAGCATGTCCATCGGCTTCTCGGATATTTCGGAAAACTTGTCACCCTGGGCTTCCAATAAACAGAGAATAAGCTCAAGAGCCATGGGATCGTCGATGTTGGGTAGCGCGTCCGGAATCATGTGTAGACAAGCCGAGCAAACATGCTTAACGTGGTCGAATCCTGAAGCAGCCAACTCGAAAATAGTTGATATCAAGCCTCGCTCTAGAAGTTTCTTTCGGCACGATTCTACGTGCATGATGTTGTACACCATGCCCGCGGTTTGCCACAAAACATCTTCGTTTTTGGATTTCGTCAGCTCCTTCAGCACGTTGAAAAACCGATCTTGCTTTACCAACACCTTGCACTCCTCGGATCCCGTTGAAAATGAACGCATCGCACGAGAAACATTGCGAAGAATAAGGTCATGGCTAGACATCATATCCTGCAACGTCAACCAAAACACGATGTCCACAGAGTCGCGCTTCAAGATCTTCATGTTCTCTTGCCCTCGAGTCAGGAAGAAAATGCAAAACGACATGTCGATTTTAAGTTCCACTCGTTCGATTTTGGCCAGCTTCAGCACGATGTTCATCACACCATCGTTCATCATCTTCCGCAGAACGTTTACGTCCGCCCCAGCGTCTTCGCAGAGCTCCTTCAGAGTGTGTGAAACCAAAAGGAACAAATGGTCTTCATCTTCCCCAGACCCGTGATCGGAGTCAGCAACGCTTCCCGCTGCCTTCGAGACTGCTGACTGGTCTGCAACGGAGGTCTCACCGTCATCTGCGGTCCCGCCAGGGCCTGAAGCCTTTCCGCCGCTCGATACCTTCATAATTTTCCACATGGCCGATACCAAATCGAAATGGACGAAAACTGATTTGCAAGGCATGTACAGCGTGATGAGGTTGTACGCCGCTTGCAGTGCATCCATCTTGAGCGACATGGCGATTTGAGGGGCAGAAATGATCTCCACGATGTTTTTGACCGTCGTTTGCGTCAGTTGTTCGTGGAATTCGGCCATCAGCGAAAAGTTGCAAACCGCGGAGATGCAAAGTTTGCGGCACAGAACACTGGAGGACTCTGCGCGAAGAACTTCGTTGATCAAATCCAAAGCTTTCGTACCTGCCAACATGCGGCAGTCCGGAAACCGAGACAAATTGTAAATCGTCACCACAGAGCAATACGTGGCCTCCTCCGAGTTCAACATGAAAACGCGGTACATAGCGTCAGCTACTGGATTAGAGACTGTTGCTGAAAACGTCATTTCGCCTACTGCCTCCTTGGGATTCGGTTTTCCTTCAGCATGACTCGCGATTAGCGTGCTCTCCATAGGTTTGCCTCGAATTTGCGCCAACTCAAGAACCAATGTACGATGAAAGGACATGTTCGCTAGCGACATTCCGAGCAATAAACGAATAGGCCGCGTTGTCATCGAACCGGGGGTCGGATTTTCCTTCGAATAAACCAGTCGACTGATCATCAAACTTGGGACTTTAAGGGCAGATAATCTCGCTGCGTACACACCTTCCACACCTGAACCTGTTTTGAGATCACACGTGATGTTGTATATCGCACGCATACAGAGTTCCAGAATATCGGAAAAAGGAATCTTCGCCAGCTCTAAGATCGCCGAAATAAGGTCTCGTTGCAAAATCAGAGCCTCTCTGACCTCCTGACGACCCAAAAGGTTGAAGAACGTCTTGCCCAGAATCTCTTTCGTCGTTATGGAATTGATTCGAAGAAGAGTGACGACCACCAGATCTTCGACTGCCCCGCGGTCTTTAACAAGCTCCTGCAGCAATGTCTTGTCCAGTGTTAATGCCAACGTGTTGCACAAAATGATTGCTGAATAGTATTGAACTTTTTCAGCCTCTGCACAACCTGAGCGCATACTAACCGTCAGCATCGGGATGATACGTCTGCTCTCTTTGCTGAGAGCGACTTTCGACTTGGAGTGGACCGACATCATGGCCATGGCCCGAACACAATGTAAAACTCGTAACGTCATACAATTCTTCGATAAGGCCAGAATCATCGATAGAACTCCGGGTGAAAGCGTCGGTCGCTTGAGGGCGATGTTATGAATAATTGCTGCAGTAAGCTCCTTTCCGAGTTCCCCTTCACCTTGAGGGTCGTATTCACTTATCATGAGGGCAGTCGAGTCATTCACACCTGAAGAGTTGTGGAGGTCTGAAACTGATTGCGATTTTCCGTTGAGAAACTGGTTTAGGTCTGCAAGGCTCTGGCCTTTCACATACTTCTTCTCTTTTTTTCGGCGCGAGCTTGCGCCGGATATTAGTCGCTGAAAAGTGTCTTGCATGGAAACTAGGAGTTTATGTATTCCCAGCTCCAACAATTTGTAGCAGCAGTTTTCTTCGTTGGATACGATGTACAGTAACGCAGCGTATCGGACGTTCAGGCGATCGTCGTCGAGGCCGACCTGATAAAAGAGCTCTATCAAATCCGAAGACAATATGATCGGTCTGGCCTCCGCACAATTCGCCGCAAAGTTGATGAGAACTGCGATGCACGCCAACTGCACTGTGGGCTCGGTGCTGCGTGCGGCAAACAGAATTTTCATGGTTTTAATGAAGCATTCCATGAGCTGCGGGTCAAGGTGCTCGTGAATTGGGCCGTTCGTTGTGAGATAGTACGAAATCATGGCCACAGCCCACTGCTGATGACGACTTGTCATTTCATACTTCACCTCTTCGAACATCGCATCCAAAAGAAGCGCTACATGTCCAGCTAGAGGTTCAAAGAAACCCTTAGATTGGGCGATGTTGACCAGGACCGTCCACAAGTAGTCAACACTGTCAATTGGAGCTTCGCGAAGGAAACCAAGAACCGTCGGAATAACACCACACTGAACCAGTACCTCACAAGAAACCTCATTCTTCGACAATTGACAAAGACAATACGATACTGCGTTGAACTGCTTGGGGTAATGGATGTCCAGGAGATTCTCCAGTATGTTGGAAATGGTAGCTGAGTTGGCAACTTTATCGTGGAAGAGACCTGAGCTGAGCAAATTTCCCATGATCAATAGGGCATTCGACTTGGTAGCTGAAGATCCTCTGTCGAAAAGAAGAAGAAGTCTTGAAGCAATGCCACTGCTTGATATTTCGCGGCGATTTTTCCGGTTGATCGACATGTTAGCTATCGATTCCGTAATTCGAGAAATCACATCATCCGTGGGTTGAGAGTCCATCATGTGCAATAGAAACGGAAGGATTCCTTCGTCAACAAGGAGTGCGGTGAAAGTGGATATTCGGGAAAAATTGCAAAACAGATCGGAGACAAATTTGGCTTTGGACGCGGATTTTGACACCTCCATCTTTTTGGACGCCTACAAGACAACCTATCGGTTAATGAACGAATGATAGCGTCCCCAAACACGAACCCTTACCTGAAAGCACATACGAACGACGATTTCTGCATCGTTTCCAGAAACTCCAGTGGATAAATTGCACAAGCTGTGGTTTCACACATCGTAAAAAAGGATGATCCAAGAAGAGTTCCACTACGCTTACCTCATGATCAAGTAGCAAATGGTATCCACTCGATGAGTTTGCTGGAGCAAAACTTGGATGTTCGTCAGCACATTGTTCATGACCAACAAGTCTTCCAATCCACTGACAAAGCTCAAATTTGACAAAACTAGTGCAGCAACGTGCTTGATAGAATCGTCATAGAACTCTGACAAAGTAACAATCGCACCACAGATGCCTTTTTCGACTAAATACTTGCACGTCTCTCCGTTTGCAGTTATCTGCACCATGTAAGCGAATCATCGTTAATCATTGTTCTTGCAAATAAACAGCGGTGAAACTGACCTCAACAAGGCATTGGCCGCAGAATTGAAGTACTTCCTTGTCTTTCGCTACAATAGGGAGAAAAGTGTGAGCAAGAACATGCAGTAATGATGAGAGAGCATTGAACTTACTCTCTGATATCAACTTTAGAACCGCATCGTAGCCTCCTTTGTACAAAAAATGCCTCATCATTAACGGATTGCTAACCATCGTCAAGAGGGCCGACGCAACTTTTCTTTGTGCCACATAATTGATTTCCTCGCTCTTCTCGCTTGACTGGGCAACAACTTTTTTGGAAGATGAATCTGGAACTGGTGCACCTTGAAGGCTACTTTCTTGGGATTCGTCTCCATCTTCTGCTCCGGCATCCACTTGACGAGGTTTTCTGCATTGGTACGCTAGACCATTTGGTGATTGCTGCATAGCGTAAGGAGGCAAGCCAAAATAGTTGTGCGAGAATTTGGACCTTATCCGCTCAATCGCATCTTGAGATATTTCGACCTGATAATCTTTTTGAAGATCGTGAATCATACTCCGAGTTCCCTTCATTCCGCACCAGTCACCAATGTAAAGCTGAAAAGTGAAGATCAAAATTTGAAAGACTGTAAAACTGACGACTGCAAATGGGAGACGCGGAAACAACGAATCAATTGGCACAATAAACTCTGGCATTAGTAAGTTAGAACGCTTTCGCCTTTCGTCAATGTCACTGGAAGTGAGAACCGCTATTTGTGTGCGAGTGAAACAGTGAAACGGCAAGCAACGCAACAAATCTGAAACCTTCATATTGCAGGCTGTACTTCTCGTAAACGTTGAATGCGGACTCTGCACTGTTACAACAACAAGAAATGCTCGCAAGTCCGATCGTTGTCGGTTATCCTGAGTCTGCTATTGTTGGAGTCATCTTTTCGTGCGCATCGTCAAGGCGGGTGAACTAAAGTAATATTTACAATATTATACTTTCTTTTTTCTCTTTTTATGTATTCAAGGGAAATTGCCCATGCGATTCATTAATAATCTGGCTCATTCCATGGAGACGAATCTTTAAAGTGGTACTCAACAGGCCCATCTACAATACCTTGACGCCATTTTCCCTTGAAATGGTCTCCATTAGGCAATAAAAATGTCCCTGATCCATCTTTTCGTCCCTCCTTGAAAAATCCTTCGAAAGTGCAACCCGTTGAATTGGAAAAAAAGCGGCCCCATCCGTGGCGCTGATCTCGCTCCCATTGACCATCGTACACATCACCGTTACTGTAAGAGAGCTTACCATTACCGGAGGCTTTGTCGTCCAACCAATTTCCTTCAAATTTGTCACCATTCGTGTAAAGGAGCTCGCCGTAGCCGCACTTTTTGCCGTCTTTCCATTCACCAACATATTTATCTCCGTCGGAATAAATCAAAGTACCATGACCATTCGCCAAATTCATTTTCCATTGGCCCTAAAGACGCCCAAATGCACCCACTCAGCTGGTTAATGAAGGCGGCTAAGTGTGAGAAAAATATTAAAAAAAAAAAACTTACCTCGTACTTTTCACCGTTTCTGTGCTGCAAAACGCCATAGCCTTCTTTGTAGTCATTCTGTAAATTCTACAGTAAGAGACAATTTCAATATCAAAGATGACTCGACGAGAAACGTACGATATATTCGCCATCGTATCGATTGCCATTGGGATAAATGAAAACACCGCTTCCGTGCATCTTCCCATCTTGCCACATCCCGTCGTAAACCGAACCGTCCGCATAGTAATACACTCCGCGGCCATGCATTTTCCCATCCAGCCAATCTCCATCGTACTTCTCTTCGACGTGACGACCTCCTCCAGCTTCATCTGTCGTAGCGGCGTAAATCATCACTCCTTTTCCATGACGCTCATCGTTCCTCCACTCTCCTTCATATCGGTCGCCATCGCTAATAAGTGAGAAAAGTTGTCATTAGACAAGGACTACCAAAATGCAAGCCGTAAGGCCTTCTTACATGTATGTGTATATGCCTATACCATGTCGCTTGGCTTCTTTCCACTCACCGCTGTATACATCTCCATTCGCCAACCGCAATGTCCCTTTTCCGTTAATTCTTCCGTTACTCCATTCACCTTCATATCTGCGAATGAAAACGGAACGTAAAATTGGAATCTTTGTTCATCAATTCGACAATCTCACTTGCCTGTTGCCATTGGGGTACCAACATGAACCCTCGCCGTGAATTCGATCGTTGTCCCAATTCCCGATGTATTTTGTTCCATCTGCGTAGCGATACTCGCCTCTACCGTGTCGTTTGCCTGAAGTATATGGTTTGGGAAGAGGTTCTATGGGGAAAAAAGGAAGTTACAAGACAAGCCTTACCTCTGACCCATTGGCCATCGTAGTATTCGCCATTTTCGTAGGTCAAACGACCTTCGCCGTGCATGAATCCATCTAATATAGATCCTTGATATTTCATCATGATGAATTAAGGATTTTGATGGATTCAAACTTCGGACTTCTGATTCAAAAGTGATAAACTTCAAAGCTTCGTCCTTTTGATCTTCGAGTCAAATCAACGAGAAAGTTGGACAGTTTGGTGTCAAAATGTTTGTACCAAACTGCTCTTTTGACATCAATATATACGTGTTTTATGTGGTATTTCAAGAGCATCGAGATGTAGTATCCGTTGAATATATTTGTAGTACATAAATTGATTCTCATTTCCACTAGTAGTATTGCTTTCCGTAACTCGTTTGTCGCATCGTCGTCGTGAGCACTTCTTCATGTGCTCGAGTTGTGTTCGCATTGCACAGAAAATCCCAAAGTACTATGTATAGCAACGGGTGACCAACTGGATCTCCTTTCTATGGATGAACTTGATCTTAA
>SMOI01000178.1:33840-44262 GCA_008000375.1 Poteriospumella lacustris
CTTAAAACAAGAACACTGAAGCAATGCGAAAGAGACCTTGTGTCAGTCAGTAGCACATTTTTTGGGTTACTCTGCACAGTTTGAGGTTTTGGGACACGGTAGACACGACACATCGTTTTTTGGACAGGTGTGTGGTCGCAGCGGCAGGACACAGCACATAAAATCACTTTTGAATTGACTGCCACCGCCTCCGAGTGTTTGTCTGCTGTTTGTCGACCGCCGTGACAAGTCCACTTGGTTTCTGCTAGTTGCAAGTATTTCAATTGTTTTGAGATATTTTCCCAGATTTCTCACTCCACAATAATTTATTGATAAAATAACTCTCTTAGGGTTTCTTCCTTTCGAAGAGAGGCTTTTTGTCGATATATTATTTGTCGAGAGTGATGATCAATAACTCGGGAACCTCACTCAATGCGGCTGCAGGCGATATTCTAATGAATAACTCCTTCTCTCAACAAAGTGAAACCCGACGAATGAACGAAAAAAGCAGTGACAACATCGAGGGGGCTAAGGGAAATCTCCCTGTGCAAGGAAATGCTGATCAAATACACACAAGCAATTTTTATCAGCAGAGTAAGTTTCTATTGTCTCTTTTTTGATCCCTCTGAGGGAGTTTGTACTTGTTTGTGAGTACTCTGTCGTCGTTTGCGCTGTTTTTATTGCGGATAAGCAAAGGGGTCCCATTTGTTTTCTTGTCCTTTTGTTTTTCGGGGAATGGTGCGGACTTTCGTTGCATTACCGTCCCTTTTTCGTTTAAATTTCAAACTGTGACTTTCTCGAAACTCTCGCACACTCCTTTTATAACCTTGCTATTGCTACATATATTTTCATTTGATGTTTTTCGTATTTTCACCGACACCAACTGCATTTCATCTCTAACTCACTTTTTACATTTTGCTTCACGTAGCCCAACAACTCAATCAGCCTGAGTCGCACCCTGTATCAAGTGGAGGCTTCTCTAATTCGACAAGCATTCCCATGTCCGCCCAGTCCTTTCAAATGCAGTATAATCCCCACAATCAACAAGGTATGCTGCTTCGTATAATAACTTCATGTTCGGGTATTTTATTCTGCTTTGCATGCAGGAATGAATCATGGGAGTATGGTTGCGAATCACTCCTACCCACACATGCAAAATATGCACTCCCATTCATTAGGAAATAATGATGCGTTTATGCATATGCCTCAAGGTGCACCGATGGCGCAGCAGTATATGTCCCACCCAAGTCAGCCCCAAAATGGTGGCAACCAAAACGGTGTCACCAACGGCCTCTCCAATTCACTTCCACAACATGGTTCGCACATTCAACAAGTCCCTCATTCTCAAAACTTCAACCATATGCAATCTCAGGTGCAATTGCAAAGTCAACAAGAACCAATGATGGGTTCGCATATTCAAGGATCGGGCCAAGGTCAGCAGATTCCTCAGCCTCAGTATTCGCTCATGCATCGCGGCTATATGAATCAATCCCTTCATGGGATGCAACCTCAGCCACACGGATCGCACGTTAACCTACCGATGGGTTCAACAGTTCCTTCACAATCAACCATGTATCCTTTGCAAACTCAAGGATCGTCTATGTATCCGCAAACCTCTCAAATGATGATGAATCATCCTTCCGCTATGCACTCTCAAAGTGTATCAGTCAATCAAGTGCCCAGTTCATCTGCTGCACCAGCTGGCTTACCGTCTCGTTCACAACCTCCAAAACTTTGGCATTCACAGGAACATCAGCATGAAAGATCCAGTATCAGTGAAACGATTGTGAATTTGCTACGATCTCGTAGACCAAATGCGGCTGAAAATTGGACTGAAAAGCTTCCACAAATGGCAAAAAAGCTGGAAGACGCTTTGTATCACGAAGCTGAAAGCTTCGAAGAGTATCGTGATCGCAATACGCTGAAGAATCGACTCCAAAAGTTGGCCATCCAAATGGGTAACGTCAGGTCCGGTTCCGCCAGGAATCCATCTGTGCCTGTTTCATCCTCAATGCCAATGCCACAACAGGGTCCGATGGCAAATCGTCTCCCAAACGGCCAACAAGCCGTTCCCCAAGGATCCCAAACGCAACCAGGTTCGACTTTGTCTTCGTCGGTTGTAAATCCTTCCATGGCCATACCCGCCCATTCGAATCAATTCTCTGGGGGCAGCCAGTATCCAAACCAAACGCAAATGGTGGGCAACAACAACTATTTACAGCAGTCGGCGTTCGGAGGGCAGAATCGAATGCCTAATGCCGGACACAGTGGTCAGCCGGCCTATTCGCATGTTCCGAACAATATGATGCATAATCCGGCTCAAGCATTGCCGATGCAAAATCAATCCGCTGGTCACAATTACCACCCGAATGTTGGTGGAATGGATTACGGTAGATCAATGGGTATGCAGTCGCAGTCAATGCCGCCATCATCAGGAACGTACGCGGTGAATACAGACATGTCTCAAGGTCCTTCATACGGCGGAAGCATGAATTCTATGCCTCACGGAATGATGGTGACGCCTCAGCAAGTCTCGTCTGGGTCTGTCTTCCCTTCGATAGATGGTAACCCGACCATGATGCCGCCAAATGTCCCCGGCGCACCGTATATGTATCATGTTGGTAGCAATGGTGGTGCTCCGACAGCCAATCCTATGATGCAAATGAACACCGTTCAGAAGAAGCCTGTTTCATCAACGGCCCCCGCTATTCCTGTGTCTCAGCCAGGCCAAATACCAATGATGGTCGGTGTGGGCACTAACGCAGGCAGTGGTGCGCCCCCCGCCAACTCAGAAGAGCATAGGAAGCAAGTTTTGAAACAGCAACAACAGCGTCTGCTCCTCCTTCGGCATGCATCGAAGTGTCCACATGAGAACAATCGTTGCCCTGTAACGCCGCATTGTTGGGGAATGAAGCAGCTTTGGAAACATATTATGAGCTGCAAGGATCAAGACTGCAAAGTTCCACATTGTGTTTCCTCGCGCTACGTGTTATCGCATTACTCCAAGTGCAAAGAGCCGCAATGTCCTGTTTGTGGTCCTGTGCGAGATGCCATCAAGAAGAATTATGAAAGAAGCAAAGAAGTTGTCGGTATTGTGGCGAATCCCGCTGGGAATCGAGCCCCTGCACCTCCCGCCCCAGCTGCAGAAGGGAAGACTAACCACCCCCCTCCGACCCAAGAAGAACCCGCCAAGAAAAAGCGAAAGACTAATAGTGAGCAGGCGGTGAAGAACACAACATTAGTTATTCGTCCTGCTCCTGCTCCCGCTCCTGCTCCTGCTCCAACTCCTCCCAGAAAGGTGTATCCATTGGATCCTATCTCAAGTGCTATTTACACATTCGATGTCCATCAAATCGAGTCTCACATCAAGAGCATTCAAGAAGGTTTGCGAGTGAAGGTGTCGAAAATTAAGGAGATTTGCAAGCCTCTCATCGACGAATTGTACAAGATTCAGTATGTCCAAGATATTTTTGGGGCGCCAGTGGATTATGTTAATTTAGGATTGATGGACTATCCAGATAAAATCAAGTGTGCTATGGACTTGGGTACAGTGTCTAAAAAGTTGGATGCCGGTTCGTACAGAGACTTCGATCAAATGGCCGCCGATGTGAGGCTTACTTTCGACAATGCGATGGTGTACAACCCCGTCGGATCAGAAATTCATCGCATTGCCAAGAACGCCAGAAAGGAATTCAACGATAAGTTCAACAAGAAAATGGCTGACTTCGATAAGAAAATAGCAGAGGATAGACAGAATATGGATGCCTGTACTATTTGTGGAGAGGTTAAGCTTGAGTTCGCGCCCCCGGTTTTGTACTGCAGTGGAACTTGTGCCAGGGCAATCAAGAGAGGTTCTTGGTACTATACGAACAAAGCGAATACTTATTTTTGGTGCCCTCCCTGTTTCAACAGTATAAAACCCAGTGAGCCGATTCCTTTGCCTGATTGCACCATAACCAAAGCAGAGCTGGAGAGCAATCGTAAGCAGCACAGTGAAGTTCATCCTGAATCTTGGGTTGAATGTGACGGTGGATGTGGTAGATGGGTTCACCAAATTTGCTCGCTCTTCAATAGCCGAAGAAACGTCCAGGATCTGCCATTCGTGTGTCCGATTTGCGTCAAGGCGAAGAAAGTTACGGAACCGAACAACGCAAATATTGTTATGCCAGTCACGAAGCCGATGAAGGCGTGCGATTTACCGCGTACTGTTCTCAGTGATTTTCTGGAGAAACGGATTCAGAAGCGTTTAGAAATTGCCTACGAGGAAACTGCTGCTGTGCAGAATACCTCCATTGACAAGGTTGAGAAGTGCCCAACGTTGACATTGCGACAGGTGTCTTGCATTGACAAAGATCAAGATGTGCGAGATGGTTTCTTGACTCGCTATAAGGATAAGCAGTATCCAACGTCGTTTCCTTGTCGAGTCAAGTGTTTAGTTTTGTTCCAGAACATTGATGGACAAGATGTCATTCTTTTCGGCATGTACGTGTACGAGTATGGTCACAACTGTCCCGAACCTAACCAACGTCGGGTGTACGTTTCGTACCTCGACTCAGTTCACTATCTGCGGCCGAAACAGTATCGCACTTTAGTCTATCATGAGATTCTGGTGAGTTATCTTGACTATGTCAAGGCTCGAGGCTTTCATACAGCGCACATTTGGGCGTGTCCTCCGCAAAAGGGAGATGATTATATTCTTCACATTCACCCGGCTGATCAGAAGACACCTCGTCCACAAACGTTGCGAATCTGGTACGAACAGATGCTCAAGCGTTGCGTTGAGAGAGGAATTGTGGTTGAAATGACGGATTTGCATACGGAGTTCCTTACTGAAGCGAATAATGATGCAACCTTACTGCCGTACTTTGAGGGTGATTATTGGGTGAATGAAGCTGAAGTTATCATCAAAAATCTCACCGAAGGGAAGAAGGGCGGCAGTTCGTCTTCAATTGATGATAATGCGGGGCAGGCAAAGAGAAAGTCGAAGGCGAAAAGAGCCGAAGGAAAAGACGTTGTTACTGGTACCAGCTCGAAGAATGAGCGGGACCCCTTGTTGGCGAAGTTGTCCGGTATTATTGAGCCCATGAAAGACACATTCTTCGTTGCTCGTTTGCATCCAAAAGAGTTTGCAGAAAGCTTCAAATCACAAGTTGTTGTTTCGCCCCAAGATGAAGCAGCGAGCTCCGGTGATCTCAAAGGTCAAAGTGATGTGCTCAGCAGAGACGATGTGGTGATGCCTGCCATACCGGATGAGTCGAAGGATAAGCTCGATCAAGCAGAGGCGAAGGAGTCCGATGATTTCAAGTCACCCGAGGAGATTCAAGTCTCCGAGCCGGCGATTGAGGCTATGAATGTTGATGAGCCTGTTGTTCCTCAGGCCTCCGAACTACCATCTTCGGACGCGGACACCAGTGCCGCGTCTAAAGTGGACGAGTCAGTTATTGAGTCTAAGGATGAGACTCAGTCGTCTTCCACTGCCGCCGCTGCAGAGCCTGAACCAACTTCAAGCGAAGCTCCTAATGTCGAAACCGATGCGGCTGTGGTCTCGACTGTGAAGAGGTTGATCATGTGCGGGGAGGACATGCCTGTTCTCCCTGACAATACGGAAGACGTTGATGAGCCACAGCAAAACGAGCATTTTGAAACCCGCCAGTCGTTCTTGAATCTTTGTCAAGGAAACCACTACCAATTCGACCAATTGCGCCGCGCGAAACATTCCAGTATGATGGTTTTGTACCATCTGCACAATCCCGACGCGCCTAAGTTCGTTCCAACCTGCTCTCATTGCAAGGAGAACATTCTTCAACAAGCATACCATTGCCGCAGTTGTGAGATTGATTTTTGTCCCGCGTGTGTGGCGCAGCATGGCCCGCGTATCCACAATCATCCGTTGCAGCAAGTTGGTTCCGCTCCGCAAATTGTCACTGAAGAGCAGCGTAAAGAACGCGAACGCAGTATCAAGCTTCATATGCAGCTTCTTAGTCATGCTGCGAATTGTGGGGGTTGTGAATCGAAGAATTGTGGCAGAATGAAGGTTAGTTGTGTGTCGTTTGTTGATCCGATGCGCTCATCTTTACTCATCGAGAGCACCTGCAATGTAGGAGTTTTTGAAGCACGAAGATGGCTGCGAGAAGAAGGCTGCGGGTGGATGTCGAATTTGTTCGCGAATGTCGAATTTGTTGCATTTGCATGCCCGTCAATGTAAAGCCGAAAGTTGCAAAGTTCCGCATTGCGTCGAGCTTCGGGAGCAATTCAGGTACGCTGACTGTGGTTTCGTCGTTGATCTTGCAGCTAATCATTGAACTGTGCGTAGAAAATTGCAAATGAGTCAAATGCAAATGGATGATCGTCGGCGACAACAGATGAATTTGGAGTATAACCGAGGCACGCAAAAATCTCGTGGGGATGATGACGATGATTGAGGATTAGGTGCCTGCTAGTTTGTAATTTATTTAAAGCGTTGGCTTTTGTTTTGTTTCTCTTGGAACGAACAAAAGATATGGCGTTTGCTCTCAATCATGGAGTTTAGAAGTTGTGATGTTCGTTAATTTGTTTGCAGTCTTCGTACTTTGTTTCGTATGGCTCTTTTTCCGAAATCAGACGAGCATCTCTGGAACAACAATGGCTTTGACATTGCTCCATATGAGTATTTAGGCGGACACAAGGATTCCTCACACGAGAGGAGGGCCCTGGTGAATGAAGTGTTGCTGCCGTTTCAACGGTCGTGCTGAGCAGTGTAACTGTTGGTGCGGGAGGCTGCTGCGTGAACAGTGTACAACAAGGTGGAGCGTCGATCGACAAACAAACTAACCGGACCGTCGAAATACAAACTTGCTCACATCAACGCGCTACATTCCTTCAAGAACGAAGCGCTTTGACATTTAATGCTTCCCGTTGCGCCAGATCCATTTCTTCCCCATCTCAGGAATTAGCCCATTCGTTCCCTCAATGTCCAGCAATCACCGTAATGTTTTGGACGCCATAGCTGATACAACGGTTGAAGTTGGTTTGGAACTGTTCGAAGTCGCCTTAGGTGGCTCGTCCCATGCTGGTTCAAGCCACAGCTCTGGCCATGGGGCAGACAATAGCTCAAGTCATGGTTCCAGTCATGGTTCCAGTCATGCTGAGGGCTCTCATCAGCTATTCGGCTCACTAGAATCGCTGGACTCGGGAAAATGGACGCTTTCGTTGATTATTGTGGTTTGCTCTGTTCTCTTTATTGAGGCGATATTTCATATCGTTCATGTCTTCACTGAAGATTCGCCGTTTCACAAGGTGATCCTCGCACTTGAAAAGGAATTGATGATTGTGGGAGTGACCGCCTTTATGTTCAAAATAATTCTATCATCGATCGCGGACATTGATGAAATGTGGAAATTTTCGCTTGAGATCGCCGGTATGATATGGAATGGTCTGTGCGACGAGAGGAGTTCCTAACCTTGTGTCTCATTGTAGATTTGATTATTCCGCTCTTTTCCTTCACGAACTGCTTTATCAGCCTGATCCTAATTTTTCGGTCCCTGCATCATTGCGACATTTGGAGCAAGGCCTATCACCTCAAACCTGCGGAGCTTCTGGATGAATACGTCTCGAGTCCTTTCCGCTTGCAGTTGCGAAGGTGGTTTCCCACGTTCAGCAAATTGATCGAGGAAATCGAGTTTCAGTTTATGCATGACATATTTTGCCAGCAATACTCCGTTCAGAAAAAGGCCTTTGCTTTTGACGAGTATGCTAGTCTTGTCTACGAACGGTTCATTCAGCACATCATCGAGCTCCGCCTTTACCACTGGGTTGTGCTCGTCGCATTGCTGATGTTCTACTGGATCCCGAACGAAGTTGTTCAAGATGTGTATGCGTGTCATGATCACGGCAATGAGCACTTTTGTCTCCACCACGGTGCAACGGTGCTGTTGATCATCTTCGGTAAGATTGTTTCTTTTCACGCCATCGTTTGGTCGATTGAGTAACCTCCTGTACTGACAGGATGCGGCCTGCTGTTCATCACTTTGTGCTTCGCAATCGCTTCTCGTCACTACTTGCGTGCGATTTTGCAGCAAAATGGCTTGGTCACCATCGATGACTACCCGTCATATCTACAAATAATGGACAACGAAGTCGACATGGTGCAAGAAACGAAGCGCCTTGGTGAAAATGAGCTGAAAGCGGTGATTCAGGCTGCCTTGAAGGACGTCAGCCATGCACATAGTTCTCACCAGCAGCATCATCATCACAAGGTTTTGAAGGAATTTGGTCGCTGGCTTGGAAGTGCGTTGGAGGATTGTCGTGGATGCTTTCGCTCGAGTAGCAGCTCCATTGCACCTGCTGATTCGACATACAATGAGGATGAACTTCGCGCCATGATCAACGCTTCTTTCAAGAAAATTCGTGAGTCTGATGATGCGTCGTCGGAGATTGGGGAGGCCGTTAACGCATCTGTAGCTCCTGAAGACGAAAAAGAGGCGCAAGCAGTATCAAAGACCGCCTCAAACATGTCGCCAAAGCACAAGCTCAAGCACAATACGTTCAAGCACGGCCATCTCCGACAATTGACCGACATTTTCTTTTTGCGAAACCCGACTCTATACTTCGAGGGGGTGCAGATGCTGCTGCTTCCTCTCGCGCTGTATTTCGCCGTGTGGATGGTTGAATTCAGTGTTTACAAGGAGGAAGCATATCTGAAGGTATTGGGCGTCACATACCGGCAATCGATGTGCACCTTTGATCCGACTATGCTGTGCAGTTCGTGTCTCTGTTCATAGGATTTCTCAGTGTTTTCTGTGTGATGTACGTCGTAAAATCGGCAGCCCTTCTCAAGGTAAGGACTTTGTGTGAAGCTCGACGGGGTACTTTTGTCCATCTAATCAGTCTTTGGTGAAGGCCATGTACCACGTTGATAAAGATGCCATGCTGGAAGTTATTGAGCAAACAGAAGGCTCTCGACTGTTGGGCGAAACTATTCGAGAGAAGCTGTTGCAGCGGTTGGCAAGTGTCAGCGGTGATGCGTATTCAACACTTCGAAATTTGTTCGACGAAATCGATAAAAACAGATCCAACAAACTCAGTCGAGTAGAATTCGAGATATTGATGGATCGCTTGGAAGTCAACTTCTCTCGCAAAAAGTGGAAGCAGATCTACCATGAGATCGACAGGAACTACGATGACGAAATATCTTTCGACGAGTTCTTTATCTTTTTGTTTCCGAATCATGACTACGCCACGGCAAATGAAATCAAACGACTGAAGATTGTGCGATCGCGCATCGTTCAGCGCCAGCAAGATCTGCGGGCATCTATTTTTAGCGGCAAAACAAACGCTTCTCCTCAATTCGACAATATTTTGGAAAAGGTTCCGGACACCTCGGCGGATGTCGAGAGTGCACCCAACAACGAGGCGGCCGCCTAAATCTTTTGGCGATCTCTGCGTGTGGGGAAGCATTATCGTTGGGTCATTGTCTCTTGTGAATTTGGTTTTCTTCGCAGTATTTCTGCATTGGTTGTATGTGCGTTACGTGCATGAAGATGGGCCTCTGGCGGTGTTGTCATACGTTCGAAGTCCATCGGCCTTAACGCCGTAGATGGAACTTGTGCCTCAGCGATATAAAGGTTATCATATAGTTAATCCAGTTAATGTGTTTCTCTATTTCCATTCAACTCGTTCCAAACAATAAAAGCTCCGTGACACAACTGAGTTGAGCAGCAAAAAGTAATTGTTGGATTACGGACTACTTCAACTCATCTTTTTCAATTTTCTAGGATTGTGCTCAGACCATTGCCCAAACAAGCAAATCAGCAACAAACCTAAGAAGCCTATTACAACGCATAATATTCCCGCGGTTGTGAAGTTCGAAGTCTTGGATACATCGAAGTCCAACGTTTCTTTCACGATCGCATCTGAAATTTTCTTCGCTTGGGTGCGTGCGACACGGCGCGACAAATCATACGGAGAAAAAATGATCCCCCTTTCGATCTTCATCCGGGAATTCGGCTCCGGTGGTAATCGCACCTTCAGCTTGATCGAGTAGCCAAAGAACTTTTTGGGATCGGCTCGGACCTTCGCATGATCGACATACTCGCCGTTGGTATCGATTCTAATGAGTTCCGCATCAAGTAAATCTGTCTTTTGAAACTGAATAATGCTGGATGTTCCCAATCTGTTGTCGTCTATCTTGTAGAAGCACTCAGATTGGTAACACGCAACATTGTACTTGTAAGCATTGTCACGGCAGTGATATACTCCATAGCCCATTAAGACCAAAAACACAAACGTCCAAAACACAGTGAGAGCAACCCACTTATCAACGGTTGGAACTCCTTTCACGCCATTTCCACCTCTTGGACCCCCACCATAGATCGGTAAGTCTTCTTGCAGCCCGAGAAACTTGCGAACGCTTTGAAGCCAGCCACCTTTCGACTCCGCCAGCATTTCTGAATGATGGGAGGGGGG
>SMOI01000178.1:55789-65789 GCA_008000375.1 Poteriospumella lacustris
AGGACAATGCAGCTGTTGAGCATCTGCAGCAGGTCGCGAAACATCGTCTTCGACGCGTCGTCGCGGATCTGCGCGAAGTAGCAGTCGATGCAGAAGCCCAGCACCTTCTCGGCCATGTTCTCCATCCAGCTCTGCTTGTCGGCGGACCTGGCGCCCGCCAGGTCGTGGGCCTCGGACTTGGCCGTGTCGATGATGGGGAAGAGCACGCCCTTGAAGATGACGGCCCACGTGTGGATCGAGAACAGCTGGCCGTACTGCGTCAGGATCGACCGCAGCGCTTCGAACGCCTCGTTGCGCACGGACGGACGGTTATCGGACACGCGCGTCGACAGACCCAGCAGCAGCGGCCACCACAGGCGGAACACCGACGACTGCTCGCCGTCGACCGAGCGCTTGGCGCTCTCGTTGCGGTAGCTGTCCCACGACAACTCGCGCGAGTCGTTGGCCGAGTGCTGCTCGATGGCCGGGTTGATGCGGCCCGAGGCCAAGTGCTCGGCGCAGACGAGTAGCAGGCCGATGGCCCGCAGCGACAGCGTGCTGTGCTGGCAGGACGCGAAGCCCACGAGGCAGTTCATCAGCTCCACGAAGTCGTGCTTGATCATCTCGAACTTCTCCTTGAGCAGGCCCTCGAGGATGGTGAAGGCCAGGCGCGCGTTGTCGAAGGTGTCCTGGCCCGCCGCCACCTCCAGCGTCGAGAAGATGGTGCGCCAGCCCGAGCGGATGTTCTGCGCGCACGCCTTGATCATGATGTCGACGCAGCGCAGCACGAGGTCCCTGATCTCGACGGACGGCGTCTTGGACAGGATCACCTCGAAGGGCCGCAGGAAGAGCCGCTGGAAGTTGAAGTTGGACAGCTCCTCCTTCTGCAGGAACTTGATCGACAGCTGCTTCAGCGAGTCGATCGCGTACATGGCCACGGCCATGTTCTCGTGCAGGCCGACGCTGGTGAAGTGCTTCGCGAGCAGGTTCCAGATGTTGGCCCAGTCGACGCGCGAGCGACTCGTCATGTTCGAGTCGGCCACCTCCACCAGCTTCTGCAGGCTGAAGATGCGCGGCGCCTCGTAGTCGCCCGTCTCCTTCGCCTTCGCCGCGTTGGACGCGGAGGAGATCTCCTGCAGACTGACGACGCACAAGCTGCGCACGAAGTGCAGCACGCTGGGCCCCGACAGCTTCGTCGAGCCCAGAAAGATGCGGTCGAGCATCTCCGGGTCGATGTACTGCGCCACGAAGCCGGCGTTGGTCTCTTCGATGAGGCGCATCGACTCGGCCTTAGTGATGCCCATGAAGAACTTGGCGACCGACTCGCTGTAGTTGCCGCCGTTGGCACCGCTCTTGTCCGACGACACCCGCGACGACTTGCGCTGGTTGCCGTTGACGGAGTCCGACTGGAAGGGGTCGTCGTTCTGCACGCCCTGCGCGAAGAGCTGCAGCCGCGCCAGGTGGCTGAAGCTCAGCAGAATCTGGTTCCAGCTCTCCTCGAGGTAGTCGCCCCACGTCACCGCCACGTTGAGCATCAGGCGGATGCAGGCCACCTGCTTGACGCGCATCTCCTTCACCGCGTCGAGGGCGGTGAACTTCGTCAGCGCGTTGACGAAGGTGTTTCTCGCGATGGGGAAGTCCAGGCGACAGGCCAGCGCGATGCAGAGGTCGAAGGCGGCCAAGCTGAGGTCCAGCAGCTTCTGGTCGTCCTCCGAGTCCAAGATGAAGCTAATGGCGCCCAGCACGGGCGGCCAGACGACCTCGAACATCGACTTCACGTAGACGTCGTCGTTCACCGACACGTTCTTCACGAAGACGCTGGCGCGCGTCTTCTTCTGCCGGATCAGCGCCTCGCTCTGCCGCATCATTTCCTTGCGCTCGGAGTTGAAGGCGTCCTTCTTCTTGCGCTCGCCGGTGCCGCTGAAGACGTTGAAGCCGCCGCCCTCCTCGCGCTTCGTCTTCTTCGCGGCCTCGGCCTGCAGCGAGATGGGCTCGGCGGAGATCTTGTCGTAGATCTCGCTGAGCAGCTCGTCGGAGAGCTCTCCGTCGGAGGAGATGCCCTTGTTCTGGCGGATGAACTGGTCCTTCGTCATGCGCTTGTCCTCCTTCACGGCGGGGTTGTGCAGGTTCGTCTGCAGCATGATCGTGGAGAAGGCGAGGATGAAGGCCATGTCGGCGTTGGCGAAGTCCTCCTTGTGCTGCAGGAAGTACTTCTCTGCGAACTTCTCCATGATGCGGTCGATCTTCTGCGCCTCGCCCGGCAGGCGGAAGCCCGAGAGGAACAGGCGGATGGCCGACACGAAGTCCATGTCGCTGAAGTCCATCAGCTTCACGAACTCGTGCAGCACGGCGTAGCTCAGGCCGCGCTCGTACTCCTTCTCGCGGCCGAGGAAGTCGCCGACGGATGTCTTGTCGAGGCGGTGGTTGTACTCGGTGAGGAAGTGCGCCACGGCGAAGGGCTCCAGCGTGATGATGCCCTTGCTGGCGAGGAACTTCAGCCCCTTGAGCGGCGACAGGTTGAAGTTCAAGATGCCGGTCTCCAGGTCGCGCTCCAGGCGGATCTTCTTGTCGAAGGCGTCGATGCCGATCTGCGCAGACTGCTCGTCGACCGACGGACTGGCCAGCGACGCCAACGCCGCGTCGCTGTCGTGCGGTGTATCCGGCGCCGTCGGCGACTTGTTCTCCGCATCGGAGCGCAGGTCGCCGTCGCCGTCCGGGCGGCTCTCGAGCGCCTGCAGCGACCGCAGCATGATCACGAGGCCGTCGAGCCCCATCGAGCGCAGGTGGCCCTCCTCGGTCATCAGGCGCTTCGAGGACGACGAGATGAACTCCACCGACGACGTCTTCCCATTGAAACTGCCGGGGTTCTACGACACAACACAACACAACAGGCAGCGATGAGGACGGACGAGGCGACGATGAGAACGAGACGGCGAGCGGCGGAGCGAACCTTGGCGAGCCGCGCGAGCGAGGCGACGATGCGCGAGAAGATGTTCGTGGCGTTGAGGTCGCAGTCGTAGTTCACGAAGAGCTCCAGCTGCGCGCGCGGGTCAGCGAAGATGAGGTGCAGCACCTCGAGGACGCGGGCCTTGTGGTCGTAGGTGCTGTTCTCGCTCTCGATGATGCGGATGAAGATGGAGGAGATGAAGACCTCCAGCTCCGCCTTCAGGTGCTCCTTGAAGTCCTGCACCAGCACCACGAAGATCTGCAGCGCCAGGCCCGTCACCTGCGACGAACTCGACGTGCAGTTGCTCAGCAGCGAGTTGCACAGGAAGGTCTTCACGGCGTTGACGAACTTCGCCGACGTCTTGAACAGCGGTCCGCTGTTCCGCAGCAGCACGAGGATCAGCTCCAGCGACAGCACCCTGCAGACGCACACAGACACAGACGCACACAGACACACACAGACAGCGGTCAGACACGCGACGGGCGACGGGGCGCGCCCCGCAGGCGGAAGAGAGGCGAGGGCGGGGGGGAGGGGGCGACGCACTTGTTCTGGTGGATGACGGCGTCGGTGCTGTTGGTCGACTCGTCCTGGAACCCCTTCGTCGACAGCTTGCACAGCGCGCGGAACAGCAGGTAGGCGTCCTTCTGGTACGGAGAGTCGAAGCTCTCCGCGGCCTTCGCGGTCGTCTCCACAGCCGAAGCGGGCTCGGCAGACAGCGGCGCGCTGCCGTCGGCGGTTGGGGAGCTGCACAGCGCACGGTCAACGTCAGAGTCAGCGTCACAGCCAGCGGCAGCGGCGCCACTGACGAGCGGCCCCGGGACGTACCTGTTGCCCTCTTCGCCGGCAGCGGGCCGCACCACGTCGTACGACTCCATCCGCTGGAAGACGATGGAGATCATCTGCGTCAACGCGGCCTTGGCCGTCGTCTTGATCACCGGGTTCTTCGACGTCAGGTGGATCTGGAAGCACGCGCGCACGGCCAGAAGCAGGTTCGCGTCGTGGATCTCGAACTGCAGCGACGTCACGGCCACCAGCAGCGTCTTTATCACCTGCAGCTGCACGGCCTCGTCGTACTCCTCCGAGCACTTGCAGACCGCCTCGATCATGGCGGTGCCCAGCGCAGCGACCTCTGCCTCCGCAATGGCGCTCTCCTCCTTCAGCGCGTTGAGGATCCCGTGCTCTGTATGCGAGGCAAGGCGATGAGTGCGATCAGACGACTCCGCGAAGGCAAAGCAAAGGCGGCGCCGCACCGATCATGAAGTGGAATCCCTCCAGCGCGACCTCCATCAGTCGCGGGTGGTGCGTCTCGCAGGCGAGCGCGAGCGGCTCGATGGTGAAGACCCGCGTCTCCCCGTTCGTCTGCTGCTGGCCTGATCCTGTTAGCAGCAAAAAGGCGTCAGTTCCCAAGTCGTGTGCGGCGCAGTGGCGGCGATTTACCGTGCGAAAGGAAAGCGTCGCAGCTCTGGCGCAGGTCGCGGAACCTCCGCGGACACTCCTTTTTGATGCGCGACACGATGCGCTCCAGCAACTCGTCAGCACTCATATTGCAAACCCTCGTCTGTTCAGCTCTGTAGGAAGTCCGGCAGTCGCAGTTGTCGTGGCCGATGCGAAAGTGACAGCGAGTGCTTCGTTTCGAATTCCGAATTCGGTGGGCAGAAAACCGGGGCAGGAGAAGGCGCAAAAATAGAGGCGATTCGGCGCAATTCCCAAGTGACTGTCTCGACGGATGCTTCTTGTCGCTCCCTCCGTTCGTGACAGCGAAACCAGCGGATCCCAGGCTTTCGGACGGCAACAGCGACGACCGAATCGGCCGAAAGGATACCGCGAGCCACGACGACGACGCCTCGGAGCGATCCTGAGAAAACGGGAACACGGAAAAACGGGAAACCTCCCACAGCGATTGAGAGAGCAAAAACGACTTTTCAGAGATACAAATGCGGATTTTGGAAAAACAAAAGAGTTTACAGACCGACAGACGTCGCCGCATGCACGGTCTTGTGTCCATTGGTAACGTCGAACTACTTCAGAAGAGAGCCACGAATAAAAAATATTGTACACGCAAAGAGAGCCCCGCCACTCAGTGCCCTCCGCCGCCCTCGTCGCGGTAACCAGCCCAGTCGGTCGGCGCGGTGCCGCCGTTCTCGTCGATGACCTCCAAGAGGAACTTCGACGGCCCGTCCTTGTTGTGCGACATGCGCATCGTCTCCTGGAACACCTCGCGCGCCTTCTGCCAGTCGCCTTTGATGTACGCCGCCACGCCCTGCTCCCACACCCCGCGGAACGAGTCGTTCACGCGGTGGCGCAGCTCGACGATGTCGGCGTCCTCTGTCCACACCTGCTGCGTGTACGGCGCGACGACGATGGTGGGCGTCTGTTTCAGCTTCGCCAGGCGAGCCTCCTCGCTCTGCTCCGCGCCGGCCTCCAGCGCCTCCAGCGACTCCTCATTGACCGAGCCGAGACCGCCCGCGCCACCGGCCACAGGCAGCCGCGACAGCGCCGTGGACGTCCGGCGATTCACGGCCTCGCTGCCTTTGCGGTGCGCGTGCAGGTCGCCCGCCGTGCTCTTCCGTCGGGCGCCCGCAGGTGCGGCGGCGCCAGCGGTCTGCTGCTGCAGCGCCCGCTTGGCGGCCAGCTGCAGCCGCTCCTTGGGATTGACCTTTTGGTGACGGTGCGGGTCGTTCCAGTTGATCAGCAGGTCGGCGTCGTAGGTGTACAGCCCCATGGGCTCCTCGTGCACCGAGCGGCGTACGCGGTCGACCTGGCGACAGACTTTGGCCGCCGCGGGCGACAGGAGGCGGAAGAAGGGCTCCGACAGCAGCAGCGACACACCGTACGCCTTCGTCGACGACTCGAGGTACTCGGTGGCGCTGACGTGCGGCGACAGGTACGACGCGTCGATCTTGCGGTTGGAGCCGATGGCGCCCTCGATGGCCCAGCCGACGTGCAGCCCGCAGCCGATGCGCACGTTGTACTCGGGGAAGCGGCGGAAGAGGCGCGCAGTGGCGGCGACGGAGAAGTTGCAGATGAACTCCTGGTAGCGCGCGAGCTCGATCAGCGCCTTGCAGAAGGTGAGCAGCGCCTGGTCGGCCAGCATCGACACCTGCTCGGGCGACAGCTTCTCGTCGAGCTTCCACGTCAACAGGAAGGCGTCGCCGATGTTCTTGTTCGCCGCGCCCGAGCACTGCACGACGATGCTGTGGAGGATGTGCGCGATGCGGTTCACGAACAACATCACCTCCTCCTGCAGGCACTCGGTCGTGTCCGTGAACTGTCGCACGTCGCAGAACCCGAAAATGGAGCGGATCATGACGCCGGAGCCCATCAGATTGAGCTTGCCCCCGCTGCTCTCGCTTAGGTTCTTCGCGATGATGCTGGCGCCAGCCTCGCCGAAGCCCACTCGCATCAGGGCGCCGATCTTCGTGATCGTGGTGAGCAGCATGGTGGTCTCCATGCCCTCGAGGAAGCCCTCCTTCGCGCCCAGCATCTTGTACTCCACGCCCAGCGGGTTCGCGGAGATCTTGCGCACGAGGTCCACCAGGCGCTCGATGGGACCAATGACGAGCTTGTTGACGTCCTGCGAGAAGAAGAAGGTGCCCGAGATGAGCAGCACGACGATGAAGACGGTCGTGTAGATCGAGAACAGCGCGGACTGCCGCGTCTGGTCGTGCTGGTCGTAGGCCATGAGCGTGCGGAAGCCGCCGGTTTTCAGCTCATAGGTCGCCATCTCCTCTTGTCTGCGGTCATGGAACAGCGGGTCTAGATACACCAGTTCACTGTTGAACTGCAGCTTCAGCAGCGGCAGGCGCTGCTGTACGTTGGCGATTGCGAGGTTGAGGCCGCTCTGGTACGTCGTGGGGTTCGTCGAGTTCATCATCCCCAACTGGTGCACCAGCTGCACGCCGAGACTCAGCGAGATGTCGGGGTCGGACGAGGTGAGCAGCGGGATGATGATGAGCATCATGAGGATGAGCACGATGACGCGGCGGTTGGTCAGGTCCGACATCGCAGCGCCGACCTTCGACTCTGGCGGCATCTCGTCGTCGTCCGCCTGTGCGACGCCGTTCTGACTCTTGAGCTTCGCCTTGCTCTCGCGGTCCGCCGCGGCGGTCGCGTACTTGTACAGCTTGGCCATTCGCACGAGACGAACCATGCGAACCACTCTCACGACTCTCGCCGCTCGTGCGCCCGTCTTCGACGCTTTGCCCGCCCGCGCAGACTGCACGCTGCTTCCGTTGATCGTTTCATAACCCTCCTGCCCGATGAGCCACGGCATCTGCAGTATTCAAGGGCGCGGTGAGACAAGCCCAGAGCGGCGAGCAGCGGGCATCGAGGCACTTACATCGAGCAGCAGCGACAGCGTCGCAATGACGTCCAGCCAGAAGTAGAACCCGCCGATTTGCATTCGCCTGTACCAGGTGTCCCACATGGATTCGTCAGGAAGCGCCTTCCATGACGGAATCGCGCAGTAGTCGTCCTTGTAGAACGACTGCAGGAAGATCTCCAAAAGAAACGAAAAGAAAAGAATGGAAATGATGACTTCGAAGGCGTCGTCGGCGGATTTTTCCGTCGCCGCGAGTTTGATGTCGCCCTGGAAGAGCGCCCATATCGTGAAGATGGTCATGACGCCCGTGAACGCAAAGCTCTCGCCAAACTGCTCTGCCGCCTTCTTCGCCCGAGCGAGAAGGGACAAGTCCTCTGCCCGACCACCGGCTGCATTGGTCGACGTCCCCGGCAAACCAGGCAGTCCGGGGACTCCAGGATCGTTTGATTTTGTTGGACCTTTCGCCGCTGAATTGGGAAGATCGGCGAGTTGGATTCCGTCGCTGGCGGTGCTCGCTCTGTCAGCCATTTCTGTCGAAAATGCGCGCAATGCGCCTCAGACTCTGGCAAACTGCAATTAGAACATCAGCGCGTCGACTGATAGGATGTGAGACGTCGACGTGCAACGTTCTCTCGCGGACTTCGATATCTTGCCTCCAGCTGCTGTGCAACAATTGGAATCGAACTTTGGAGCAAACCGTTTCAACCGGATCTGGTCAGACTGGGTGTTCTGGGTCGTCGGACTTTGGAAGGAAAATCGGCGGAAAAGACCGAAGGTGCGTGAGTGCAGCGAGTTGGGCAAAAACAATGCAGGGCAGGGCGGTCCCCGTGCGAAAACCCCCTGCGAAGGCCGCGTCATCACTTTCGATGATTCGCGGTCTGTTTGCCTGCAACTTCTCCACTTGATGACTGTACTTAACCTTAGAACTGTCACCGGGATTGACTTTGAACCTTGCTGAAGCGTTGGTCATTTCCTTCTCCACAGTCAACGGCCTCCACATCAGAGTAAGCCTCTCAGGTCCACATTATTTGTGAAGTCCATCCAACGTCCCACGTTTCGTTAGCTTACCTCCCGCATTTGCTTGTTCGCGATGTCATCATCATTCGCCGCCATGTCGGGGGAACTGGCAGCCGCAGCAGAATCTACGAGCGGAATGGATGCCCCCGCCTACCCAGATGAGTACAAGAAGCGTCGCCTGAGCGGCGACGAGCGCCTGAGTCGCAAGTACGTGTCGCCCAGTATTCTCTATTTTTTCGCTGTCGCCCCTGAACTGAACATTGAACGTTAGCCGAGAGAGAAACCGAATCCACGCCAGACGAACGCGGGAGAGGAAGAGAAGCCAGACCTTGGCCCTGCAGAGTCGCATCAAAGATTTACACGAGGAGGTAGGCACCACTGACCGCGCCGGCGCCGACTCTCGGACGGTGCTTACCGACTTGTTCTCCATAGGGCTTCAAACTGCGACAGATGATCGACGAAACGTACACCGCAAGCAGCCTGCTGGGGCTGGCCCACCACCACAGTGGCGGCGCTGAGGCCGCCGAGGCGCTGTACGTGCCGTCGTCCACCGTCTGCAAGAATATTTACGCGGAGGTGTTCCCGTCTGAATCCAGCGGGCGAGACCCTCTTGGGCCCGAGTGCTCGTCACCTGTGAGCTCCAAGCGCGTTAGAAGAAGCGGGAAATACTCGCAGCAGGAGCGAGACCGAATAAGGTGCGTGCGGCTTTGGCTGCGGTTGATGAAGCTTGGCTTGACGCCCCTTGTTCCTTCTCTATAGACGCGAGCGCAACAGAATGCACGCCAAGAAGACGAGAGACCGCAAGAAGCAGTTCCTCGAGGTCAGCGAAAAGGTGATCAGCGAGATGGAGGCGGAGGCCCTGGCCATGCGACAGTACCTGCGTTCGTTGAACCTGATATCAGAACAGGAGATGGCGGAGTATATCGAGAGGGACAACCGCTCGAAGAGAGCGATTGAACAGATGAAACTGGTAAGACTGTGTCGCCCTTCGTGTTGGCCTCGCCGCTCTGACCGCGTCGCGCTGTCGCGCGTGCTCTCCGCAGGAATCGGCTGGCGCTCCGGACGACGACGAGGACGACGACGATGAGGACGACGACGTCAGTGTTTCCTCCGAGCCCATCACCGGCCAAGGCTTCTCCGCGGACAAAGAGTCGCGGTCGCAGTCGAGCGGCGACGATAACGAGAAGACGTCCTCCTGCGGCGACTTCACCTCCAACGGCTCGTCGTCGCGCATGACCAACAGCTCTGGCGGTTTCGGTCACAGCGGGTTCCCCTCAGCAAACATGGCCACTTTGGAGTACAAGGGAGGAGCAGAGGACAAGGGCGGCACCGCAAATAGCAGTGGGAGCGAGGACCAGGAGCAGGAGAGCCCATGCTCTGACCGCAACACGGAGTGGCCTGGGGGCGACTACCGCCTGGGCAATCTCTCCGAGGCGCCTGGTCGGCAAAGCTGAGGCGGAAGCCTTCGTGAACTTGGTTCATTTCGATTTTTGAGTAAGCGGCGCAGCAGTGTCGCGAGCGCTGAGCCCCTTTGGCAGTGCCTTCGCGTTGTAAATGTTGTACATAGTGCGTGTTGTGCCGCATAATTAGTGATACCGAAGTCTACCTACCGCACTCCCTCGGATGAAAACTTTGTGACGAAATTGATCTTCTTCAACCGCTCGGCGAATTGCGCATCATCCACAGCCTCTCGGGTGGGACGCTCCTGCGGGTCCGCTGCGTCGACGTAGACGGAG
>SMOI01000179.1:0-43872 GCA_008000375.1 Poteriospumella lacustris
TCGTCGTCGTCGTCGTCGTCGTCGTCGTCGTCGTCGTCGTCGTCGTCGTCGTCGTCGTCGTCGTCGTCGTGTCGTCTTCTTTTGGGAGAGAAGATTTTGTCTCATCTTTATTTCTTATCCCACATTTTGGTAAGCACAAAGAGCCTGCCTGATACGACATTCTTCGCCACAATTTTATGTCCTGATATATGCATTTGCATCGAAATCTGTTGATCGAACACCACCATCAAATGGCTTCGCTAGCTTCAGCTTCCTTCACCACGCATGTTGCCGACGTCGACCCATACCCCCAACTCACAGATGCCACGATTCAAGGAGCAGTGGCGTTGTGGTGTATCGACCGTCAGCAAGCCCTTGTGGTCTATGGCCCAATCGAAGCCTGGGATGTCAGTGGTGTAACAGATATGTCGCGATTGTTTGAGGGGCAAAAGAATTTTAACGATGACATCAGTCGATGGAATGTGAGCCACGTGACGGGCATGTCACGTATGTTTTATGGCGCAGAGTCATTCAATCAGTCATTGGATGACTGGAATGTATCGCAAGTGAAGGATATGTCACGTATGTTTGATCGTGCAAAGTCGTTCAATCAGCCGTTGGACAAGTGGACTGTATCGCAAGTGACAAGCATGTCACATATGTTTGCTAGTGCATCGTCATTCAACCAGCCATTGAACATGTGGAATGTATCAAAGGTGACGGATATGCCGTATATGTTCAATTATGCATCGTTATTCAATCAGTTGTTGGACAAGTGGAATGTGTCGCAAGTGACGGATATGTCATTTATGTTTAACTATGCATCGTCATTCGATCAGCCATTGAACGACTGGAATGTGTCGCAAGTGACAAACATGTCGTATATGTTTGCTTGTACTTCGTCATTCAATCAGCCATTGAACAACTGGGATGTATCGCAAGTGACAAACATGTCAGATATGTTCAAATATGCGTCGTCATTCAATCAGCCGTTGGACAAGTGGAATGTATCGCAAGTGACAAACATGTCACATATGTTCATATTTGCAGAGTCATTAAACCAGCCGTCAAACAAGTGGAATGCATCGTAAGTAACAAACCCGTCAGATATGTTTGATGGTACATCGCCAATGCAGTATGTGTTTGATTTTGTTTGTAGATGGCGAGTAGATGCTGTTACTAGACCTATATCTCGTAGTCCGAGTGTGGGTTTGGAACGTGTGGTCCCCATGGTAGCATCTACTCGTTTGTTGTCGGCATCGCAAAGCTCCTCTGTATCTTCTTCGATGTCGTCTCCTGGGCCTCAGGACGCCGACATGAATAGTGTCGACTGGTTTGAGGCTCCTTTGTCCCTATTACTACCCCATCTGAAAGATATATTGCCTCTCGATCTCTGCCGCGAGATACGACACATGTTGTGGCCGCCGCTCACCAACAGCACCGTTCGTAGGGCTGTTTCTTCATGGTGTGTCACGAGTACCCAGCGAAACGTCTATGAGCGATTCGGGTTGATCGAACTCTGGGATGTGCGTCAGGTAACGAACATGGATCGACTGTTAAATGGCAAGCGATACTTCAACGAAGACCTATCTCGATGGGATGTGAGCAACGTGCGATCAATGCGCGAGATGTTCGCGGGCTGTTCGCGATTCAATCAGCCACTGGACCGTTGGGACGTGTCCAATGTGCGATGTATGCGGCGGCTTTTTGCTGGTGGTGGACAGTTCAACCAGGCGATTGGTCACTGGTCGGTGGGACGTGTCGAAGATATGAGCGAGATTTTCTTCGACTGTATAGCGTTCAATCAGCCGTTGGGTAATTGGGACGTGTCGTCGGTGGTGGATATGCGGGGAATGTTCTGTGGGGCAGAGTTATTTAACCAGGATGTGTCGAGGTGGTCGGTAGGACGTGTACGGAACATGAGTAGATTGTTCGACGGAGCAATATCTTTCAACCAGTCGTTGTCCGACTGGGATGTGTCGCAAGTGAGAGCGATGGACGGTATGTTTCATGGAGCAGTATCGTTCAACCAGTCGTTGTCCGAGTGGGATGTGGGAGCGCTGAGGACGTGCAGAGGTATAGTGCGAGAGTCACGGATCAGTGGGTCGTTGTGGACGTGGAGTGAGGAATTGGTTGCGAGTGCAGCGGACATGTATTAGGTGTTTGTTCGTTTTTTCGTAGGTTGAGAACCTTGTGGCAAATATGCAAAAAAGGTGGTGTTAACAGAAGAAAAGCATGGCAAATGATGCTGATGAGCACCCGCTTCTTCGACCAACTGGTATCAGTCTGGTGTGTGAACTACCGATCGCCATTTTGCACTCACCATCTATAGTTCCATCGAAGACGGGAGTGAGTCGAGTGACAAACATGACTGGACCTAATCCATGAGGCGGTCAGTGACTAGGGAGGGAGGGGCGATGGCGAGAGATGGCGTATATCAATAGGAACGGTTATTAATGTGTGTGGAGGTGGAAGGAAGACGAGCGGCGGGCGAGGGATAGCCAAAGAGGGAGGAGAGGAGGTTCGTTGTCTCGTTGGAGAGGGGACCGATCATGACGTGTGTACACGCCAAGCGTAGTAGCGTTGTTATCGGAGGTCATTCGGTGAGTGTATTTCGTGTGGCTTCGTTGTGGTGGTAGTGGTTGTGGTTGCGATTGTCTTTATTTGTTGCCGGTGGATGTGCTGTTGGTGGGTTTGGAAGTGACACTGTCGTGTTACCGTAGTATGCCGTAGTAGTGTAGTGCTGCAGAAGTTGCAGAATACCGTATCGTTCCGTATGTGTACCGTAGCTCTGTCCGTGGGTGTGTATGCGTTGGCGAGGTGTCCTTAGCAGCAAAGTTTCAATCTCTTGTAAACACAGAAGGGTGATGATAATTGAGGACCAACGCGGTCGTCGTCGTCGTCGTCGTCGTCGTCGTCGACGTCGTGTCGACCGTATTCTGGGAGAAGAAGATCTGTTTTTCTTCCCAACTACTAGTAGTCGGTAGTGTGGTAGTTGGTAAACACAAAGAGTCTAAAAGTCAGTCTTCTTACACAACGTCAACCCTTTATAACTCCCTTTGCATCGAAGTTTGAACACTCACCACCATCAAATGGCTTCTTCGCTCGCCTCAGCTTCATCCACCACGCATGATTTAGACATCAACAAAGTCGACTGGTTTGAGGCGCCGTTGTCCCTATTACTACCCCATCTGTACGACCGCTTGCCTCTCGATCTCTGCCGCGAGATACGGCACATGTTGTGGCAGCCGCTCACAGATAGTACAATTCATGAGGCAGCTCGTCAATGGTGCTCCGATAAATTCCATCGAAACGCCTGTGAGCGATTCGGGTTGATCGAACATTGGGACGTGCGCCAGGTCACGAACATGAATGACCTATTTTTCCGGCAAAGCAACTTTAACGAGGATATTTCACAATGGGATGTAAGCCAAGTCACAGACATGGGTGGCATGTTTGAGGGAGCGTCGTCATTCAACCAGCCGTTGGCGACATGGAATGTGAGCCAAGTCACAGATATGGGGAACATGTTTGAGGGAGCGAAAACATTCAATCAGCAATTGTCGACATGGGATGTGGGCCAAGTCACAAACATGATGGCCATGTTTAAAGAAGCGTCGTCGTTCAACCAGTCGTTGTCGACATGGGATGTAAGCCAAGTCACAGACTTGAGTGGCATGTTTTATGTAGCGTCGTCGTTCAACCAGCCGTTATCGACATGGAATGTGGGCCATGTCACAGACATGGGGAACATGTTTTATGGAGCGTCGTCGTACAACCAGCCGTTGGCAGAATGGGAGAGGTAGGCCAAGTCATTAACATGTGGGGCATGTTTGTGGAGGCATCGCCGTTCAGCCAGCCGTTGTCGACATGGGATGTTGGCCGAGTCACTGATACGTGTAGAGCGTCATCGTTCAATCAGTCGCTGTCTGATTGGGACGTATCGCTAGTGGTGACCATGGACGGTATGTTTCATCGAGCAGTGGCGTTCTACCAGTCGCTGGTCAAGTGGGATGGGCGTGCGTTGAGGATGTGTAGAGGAAGCGTGGGAGGGGCTCGGTGCAGTGGGTCGTGGTTGACGTGGGATGTGGAGTTGGTTACGAGAGCAGCGTAGAGGGGTTTCGACCCTGTAATGATCTTGTGGAGAGGTGAATCGGAATGTGAGTGATAGGAACGATGAGATCTTATCGGGTGCCTCAGCGAAGAGCGAGACAGATCTTGTCATGCCTCTAAAGACCGCATCGCTTCTCGATGACGATCTCCGATCTCGGCATTCAGCACTTTCTGTCTCTGGTTCCATCGAAGACCAGGGTGTGATTCACGTGACAAACGTGGCTGGATTGGTTCGAGATCACCAGCATTTCAACGAGGCATACGCCATGTGACCAACGTGTCATCCGTCAACTAGCCGGTAGGTATGTGGCGCTTCGTCGCTCAATCCACCCTTTGAGGCGTGGGCCGTATGGTGCGGCACAACAATGACCTTGACTGGTCGCGAAAAGCATCCTCGTTCGTCAACCAGGCATTGCTGTGGTCAGTGATGTGTTCATCTATGACAAACGGTTCCCACTCGAACAACGCGTCGTTGTCCAGTCGATGTTGGTAATGTCTCCGAAGACCTTACAGAGCGAGTCAAGCGACAGAGACCACACCTCTTCACGATCACATGAGTCGATTCCGCCCACAAGGAGTAGGAGAAGACGAACCCTCTCTCCCCTTCCCAACCAATGCCGTTCACAGAAGAGGCTATTCATGCCACACTGTCTGGCGCTCTCATCTCTCCTTTCCATCGCTGAAATGAACTGAGCGTCATCCATTGCGTAAGTGGCGTTGATTTATCGGGCGAGCTCCAACCCGTATATTGAGCAAGGGCTCCCTCCATACACTATTGCTTTTATTCGTGTTTATTTCACAATGAGACATCCATCTTGCCACTGTTCTTCAGTATGACTTAGTTTCTAACTAATAGAACGCAAACGAAAGATACGTCGTGTATATTATTACTTTTGTGTTGTCACTACTGTCAGCCTAGCGTACAAAAACCAATAACGTCCGCGCTCCGCTCATGTGGTTATCGGTGGCATTCGATGAAACGTATGCATGTTTGACGTTGAATTCGTTTCAATATGTCGGACATTTGACTTACAGGTTGGAGGAGAGACCATTTTTCAATAAGTCTTCCCTGTATCGAAAAAAAAAGAACCAAGAGATGCTTTCTCGTGAGAAAGTTGTCGTGGGAAAACCAGCGAACGTCGATTTTTGGCTTCTCCGCAGTTTCAGATACATAGCCGGCTCTCGGAGGTTTCCTACCGGCAACCACTTTGGGTTTCTGCGTAACACATGTCCGTTCCGCGCATGGTGAGTACTAGTACGCACCACTGAAACGCACTACTTGTACGCACTCATTTTGTCGTTGGCATTATGCCCGGTAACTTAAATATTTATAAGTACGTAGATGAGTTTACATTATGGCAATCATTTAAATGTTCAGTCCAACAACTTCAGACACCAAAGCACTGCGACACGTTGGGACACGAACACCGAACACGTTTTCCGCCACCTCTCCTGCATTTTTTATCATCCAAAGATATTTTATAACCTTCTCCTTCTCACCACCATCAAATGGCTTTGCTCGATCCAGCTTCCTCCACCATGAATATTTCAGACGACCACCCTTACCCACAACTCACAGATGTCACGATTCACGGAGCAGTGGCGTTATGGTGTATCGACCGTCAGCAAGCACTTGTGGTCTATGGTCCAATCGAAGACTGGGATGTCAGCAAAGTGACGAATATGTCGCGTTTGTTTGAAGGTTTTGAAGAGATGTTTAACAACGACATCAGTCGATGGGATGTGAGTCACGTGACGAACATGTCCGGCATTTTTTGTGGTGCGCCGTCATTCAATCAACCGTTGGGCAGTTGGAATGTGTCGGGGGTGACGAATATGTCGTCTATGTTTAAGGATACATCGTCATTCAATCAACCGCTGGCGAGTTGGAATGTGTCGCGAGTATCGAACATGTCAGATATGTTTTCTAAGGCATCGTCATTCAATCAGCCGTTGAATAACTGGGATGTATCGCGGGTGTCCAACATGTCATCTATGTTTTCTTATGCATCGTCATTCAATCAGCCATTGAACAACTGGAATGTGTCGGAGTTGACAAACATTGCCGGTATGTTCTTACATGCATCGTCATTCAATCAGCCGTTGGACAACTGGAATGTATCGAAGGTGACGGACATGGCATGTGTGTTTTGTGCTGCGCAGTCGTTCAATCAGCCGTTGGACAACTGGGATGTATCAGGCGTGGTGGATATGGTAGCAATGTTCAGTGTTCATTCGTCATTCAATCAGCCATTGGACAACTGGAATGTATCCAGAGTGACTAACATGTCACTTATGTTTGCTAGTGCAAGGTCATTCAATCAGCCATTGGACAACTGGAATGTGTCACGGGTGACTAACATGGCACATATGTTTGACGGTGCATCGTCGTTCAATCAGCCGTTGAACACTTGGGATGTATCGCGGGTGACTAATATGGCACATATGTTTCAAGGCGCATCGTCACTCAATCAGCCATTGGACAACTGGAGTGTATCCAGAGTTACCACTATGTCAGCAATGTTTGTACGTGCATCGTCATTCAATCAGCCGTTGGGCCACTGGAATGTATCCAGAGTGACTAACATGTCACGTATGTTTGATGGTGCATCATCATTCAATCAGCCGTTGAATAGGTGGGATGTATCAAGCGTGACGGACATGTCTGATATGTTTAGCGCATCGCCAATGCAGCAGGGATTGGTTTTTCAATCCACGAGAACATCTGACCTGGAACATGAAATTCCCTCGGTAACTTCCAAGAATTGGTCGCAGACATCCACTTTATCCACGCCGATGTCGCCTCGTCAGGCTCAGAAGGTCTACATGAATAATGCCAATTGGTTTGAAATACCTTTATCGCTATTAGTATTCTATCTGTGCGATCAATTGCCTGATGATATTTGCCGCGAAGTAAGCCATATGCTGTGGCAGCCGCTCACCGATTGTACCATTCATGAGGCGGTGATTACCTGGTGTGACGACACGAAGCGACATCAGGCCTGCGAGCGATTCGGGTTGATCGAGTGTTGGGATGTGAGTCAGGTGACCAACATGGATCGACTGTTTTTTCAGGCGGATCGTTCCCGGGAAGATCTGTCTCGATGGAATGTGCGTGAGGTGACGTCGATGCGGGAGATGTTTGCTGGTGCTGAGTCGTTCAATGCAGCCATTGGTACGTGGAACGTGAGCAAAGTGACGGACATGATGGGCATGTTCAATGGCTGTTCGTCGTTCAACCAGCCAATCGGCCGTTGGGACGTGTCCAATGTGCGCGGTATGCGACGGATGTTCGCTGGCTGTACAAAGTTCAACCAGGCGATTGGTCACTGGTCGGTGGGGTGTGTTGAAGACATGGGCGAGATGTTCTTGGGATGCGCCGAGTTTGATCAGCCGTTGGGTGACTGGGATGTGTCGTCGGTGGTGGATATGCTGGGGATGTTCAGATGGGCGGTGACATTTAACCAGGACGTGTCGCGTTGGTCGGTGGGTCGTGTGTGGAACATGAGCGCCATGTGGAAAACGGCGATATCGTTCAACCAGTCGCTGTCCGAGTGGGACGTATCGCGAGTGGTGGCCATGGACGGCATGTTTAATGAGGCAGTGTCGTTCAACCAGTCGTTGTCCGAGTGGGATGTGCGGGCGTTGAGGACGTGTCGAGGTATAGTGCGAGGGTCCGGGTTCAGAGGGTCGCTGTTGATGTGGGATGTGGAGTTGGTGGTGAGTGCAGCAGAAGAATTTGTCGACCACTTGATGATCTTATCGACAGCTAAACCTGATAGTGAGCAGTCGGAATATTTCCAACTATGATGATCGTCACGATTTCGCGCGCTGTTATCACGCGACTCCTTCCTCTGATACGATAATCCCTGTGCATCACAAGTATCTGCACATAACTCGCTCTCTGAGTGGGACGTACCGCAGGTGATGTTTTCTTCAATGACCGACGGTGGGATGTGTCCCGAGTGGTGGCCATGGACGGTATGCAGTGTCATTTGACCAGTCGTTGTCCGAGTGGAATGTGACAGAGCTGGTGACGTGTAGAAGTATAGTGCGAGGGTCCGGGTTCACAGGGTCGTTGCTAATGTGGGATGTGGAGTTGGTTGTGAGTGCAGCGGAGATGTGTTAGGTGTCTGTTCGTTTGTTCGCAGGCTGAGAATCTTGTCGCAAATACCCAAAAAACGTGGTGTTAGCCGAAGAAAAGCTTGGCAATGAACATTCGCTTTTTCGACCAACCGATATCACGATCAACAAAGCGGTATCAGTCTGGTGTACTACCGAACGTCAGTTTGCACTTACCATCTATGAGTCCATTGAAGGCGGGGTGAGTCGTGTGACAAACAAGGCTGGATCTGTCCGAGTTCACCAGTATTTCAGTTAGGCAATCAGTGAATGGGTTGTACACCCTGTCGAATGGCCAGCCGGTAGGTACGTGACGCTTCGTCGTTCAATCCACCCTTGAAGACGTGGGCCGTATCGCGTGGGACTTCATCTGTGACAAACGGTGTCCGTTTACACGTCGCTGTCCAGTTGATGTTCGCAATTTCTCCGGAGACCGCACAGAGCGAGGCAAGCGACAGAGTCTGACGCTTCCATATCTCCTTTCCATCGATGAAATGAACCGAACACCATCAATTTTAGAGAGCGTAAACGTGACTCCATGGCGTAAGTGGCGTTGATTTTTCGGGCGGGCTCCAGCTGGTGTCCGATGAATATTGAGCGCGGGTTCACTCCCTCCGTACACTATTGCGTGTGCTCGTGTTTATTTCACAAAGAGACATCCATCTTGCCATTGTTCGTTATTATAACTTGGTTTCTAACTGATTGAATACAAGAGAAATTATATATTATGGTCATTGTTGTGTTGTCACTACTTTCAGATCAGATCCGCTCATTGGTAGCTAGCTGCACAACATGAAACGTATGCATGTATGGCGTTGAATTCGTTTCCGCAGCCAAATAACCATCACTTTTTCACGCATGAAAAACGAAAAAAGAAGGAAAGAAGGAAAGCAAAAGAAGGATACGATGCCCCTTCCTCACTGCCACTGGTCACGAGGCACGAGGGGGGTGGGTTCTTCGCTGCACTTCCGAACCAAACCAATAGCTACCTTCGAAGAGAGGTTCCCTCACATCACACACGCACCTACACACATACACACAATCAGAACACACAAGAAGATGTCTGATCTCGCTTCGGTTCCATCGTCTGTTCCAACCATCAACGCTGATGCAGAGCCTTACCCCAAACTCACGGATGCCACAATTCAAGGGGCAGTGGCGTTATGGTGTATCGACCATCAGCAAGCTCTTGCGGTCTATGGCCCAATCGAGGACTGGGATGTCAGTGGTGTGACGCATATGACGCGTTTGTTTGAGGGGCAAAGGGATTTCAACGATGACATCAGTCGATGGGATGTGAGCCAAGTGAAGAGCATGTCACGTATGTTTTATGATGCATCGTCATTCAATCAGCCGTTGGGCAACTGGAATGTATCGCAAGTGACAAACATGTCTGGAACGTTTGCTGATACAACGTCGTTCAATCAACCGTTGGACAACTGGGACGTATCGCACGTGACAAACATGTCACATATGTTTGATAGTGCATCGTCATTCAATCAGTCGTTAGACAACTGGAATGTATTGCAGGTGACGAATATGACAGGTACTTTTGTTGCTGCAGCGTCCTTTAATCAGCCGTTGGGCAACTGGGATGTATCGCAAGTGACAAATATGTCGTATATGTTCTATTGTGCATCGTCGTTCAATCAGCCGTTGGACAACTGGGATGTATCGCAAGTGACAAACATGTCGTATATGTTCAAATGTACATCGTCGTTTAGTCAGCCGTTGGACAACTGGGACGTATCACAAGTGACAAACGTGTCAGATATGTTTCTTGCATCGTCGACGGAGTACTCTTTGGGTTTCCTTAGTAGATGGCGAGCCACAAGAGCATCTGTCGTTGAAAATATTGTTTCTGGACATAGTGTGGGTTTGAAAGCTGTTGTCTCCGATGACGCTTATACTTGTTTGTCGCCGGTGTCGTCTCCTGAGGCTCGGGCGGCCATTAATAATGTCGACTGGTTTAAGGTTCCGTTGTCCCTATTACTACCCCATCTGTACGATCGCTTGCCTCTCGATCTCTGCCGCGAATACGGCACATGTTGTGGCAACCGCTCACCAACAGTACTATTCACAATGCAGCTGGTCAATGGTTCTGGGATGACGCCCATCGAAACGTCAGTGAGCGATTCGGGTTGATCGAACTCTGGGATGTGAGCCAGGTGACGAACATGGATCGACTGTTCAAAAGTATGAACGTCATCGAGGATCTGTCTCGATGGGATGTGAGCAACGTACGATCGATGGCAGAGATGTTTGCTGGCTGTGAGCAGTTCAATCAGCCACTCGACTGTTGGGATGTGTCCAATGTGCGCTGTATGCGACGTATGTTCGCTGGCTGTGAGCTCTTCAACCAGGCGATTGGCAACTGGTCAGTGGGACGTGTTGAAGACATGAGCGAGATGTTCTCAGACTGTAGCGCGTTCAATCAGCCGTTGGGTGACTGGGACGTATCGTCGGTGGTGGATATGCGGGGTATGTTCAGAAGGGCAGAGTGCTTCAATCAGGATGTGTCGGGGTGGTCGGTGGGTCGAGTGCGGAACATGAGCAATATGTGGTGTGATGCAAAGTCATTCAACCAGTCGTTGGTTGAGTGGGATGTATCACAAGTTCGAGCCATGGACGGTATGTTTCATGGAGCAGTATCGTTCAACCAGTCATTGTCCGAGTGGAATGTAGCAAAGCTGGTGACATGTCGGAGTATCGTCCTACGATCCGGGTTTACAGGGTCGTTGCTGATGTGGAATGCGGATTTGATTAAAAGTGCTGCTGATTCAGTGAATGAATGATGGTCATAACCTGTCACCAGTGAGTGTATAGTGTCCCAATTCGGGTGAACGACGGAAATGACGACGACAGCGACAGTGCGACTCCTTCTTTTGATACGATAATCCCTGTGCTCTTCAATGACCGACGGTTCTGTAACAGTGAAAGGAGCCCATGTGGCCCCTCCTCCCTCCACCTTCCCGACCAATGACGTTACCTTTACACTGTTTTCATAGTACTGACTCTAACGGCCCACTTTTCGGCAACTTTTTTTCACGTTTTCCCCACAAAATCTTGCAAAGAAATAGCGAATCCACATTCTTTTGTTCATTCGTTTTCAGCGAAGCAAACGAACAAGGATAGTTGACTGAGCATCGTTTGCTGCGTCAGAGGTCCGCTTCCAAGTCAAAGTAGCCCTCTCCTTCTTTCATTCCGAGTTGTTCACATCGAGAGGTATTCCACCTCCACACCCACAAACAGAGCAACACAAGAAGATGTCTGATCTCGCTTCTGTTCCATCGTCTGTACCCACCATCAATGCTGATGCAGAGCCTTACCCCCACCTCACAGATGTCACAATTCAAGGGGCGGTGGCGTTATGGTGTGTCGACCGTCAGCAAGCTCTTGCGGTCTATGGTCCAATCGAGGACTGGGATGTCAGCAAAGTGACGAATATGTCGCGATTGTTTGAGGGGCAAAAGGAGTTCAACGACGACATCAGTCGATGGGATGTGAGCCACGTGACGAACATGTCACATATGTTTTATCGTACCGAATCGTTCGATCAGCCGTTAAACAACTGGAATGTATCGCAAGTGACAAACATGTCGTCTATGTTCAATGGCACCTGGACATTCAATCAGCCGTTGGACAACTGGAATGTATCGCAAATGACGAACATGTCGTCTATGTTCAATGGCACCTGGGCATTCGATCAACCGCTGGACAACTGGGATGTCTCACGGGTGACGAACATGTCGAGAATGTTTGGGGACACACAGAAATTCAATCAACCACTGGCCAATTGGAATGTCTCGTCGGTGACGAATATGTCGAAAATGTTCTGTGGTACGCATGCATTTAATCAGTCATTGGGCGACTGGAATGTATCGCGAGTGATCGACATGTCGTATATGTTTCATGGTGCACGGTGTTTCAATCAGTCAGTGAACAAATGGAACACACATAGTGTTTCAAATATGTCAAATATGTTCCGTGGTGCACCGACGTTTAATCAGCCGTTGGGCGAATGGGATGTTTCGAAGGTGTCGGATATGTCACATATGTTTTATTATGCATCTGAATTCAATCAGCCGTTGAACAACTGGGATGTATCGCATGTGACAAACATGTCACATATGTTTGATTTTGCATCATCATTCAATCAGCCGTTAATCAACTGGGACGTATCATCTATGTTTGACAGGACATCGTCATCTAATCAGTCGTTGGACAATTTGGCCATATCGTCGGTAGCGAACATATCGGTGGGTGATGTGACTCCTAGGACATCGGTTACTGTTTCTTCTGTGGTTCAAGGTCCGGCGCCTCAGAAGGCCGACATGAATAATGTCAACTGGTGTGAAGTTCCGTTGTCACTATTACTACCCCATCTGTACGATTGCTTGCCGCTTGATCTTTGCCGCGAAATACGACAGATGTTGTGGCAGCCGCTCACCGACAGTACTATTCACGATGCAGCTCGTCGATGGTTCTGGAATCGACAAGTCTGCGCGCAATTCGGGTTGATCGAACTCTGGGATGTCAGCCAGGTGACGAACATGGATCGACTGTTCAAAAGTATGAACGTCATCGGAGATCTGTCTCGATGGGATGTGAGCAACGTACGATCGATGGCAGAGATGTTTGCCTTGTCAAAGATAATTAACAGCGCGATCAGTGACTGGAATGTGAGTCAGGTGACCGACATGGGAGGCATGTTCCATGGCTGTTCGCGATTCAATCTTCCACTCGACCGTTGGGACGTGTCCAATGTCCGCTCTATGCGACGGATGTTCTCCTTCTGTAAGCAGTTCAACCAGGCGATTGGCAACTGGTCGGTGGGGCGTGTCGAAGACATTAGCCGCATGTTCTGTGGATGTGACGTGTTCAATCAGCCGTTGGGTAATTGGAACGTGTCTTCGGTGGTGGATATGCGGGGTATGTTCAGTATGGCGAAGGTGTACGACCAGGATGTGTCGGGTTGGTCGGTGGGTCGTGTGCGGAACATGAGTAGAATGTTTAGTGGGGCGGCATCGTTCAACCAGTCGCTGTCTCAGTGGGATGTGTCGCAAGTGAGAGCGATGGACGGTATGTTTTACTGGGCAATGTCATTTAACCAGTCGCTGTCCGAGTGGGTTGTGAGAGAGCTGGTGACATGCAAAGGTATAGTGCGAGGATCCAGGTTTACAGGGTCGTTGTTGATGTGGGATGTGGAATTGGTTGTGAGTATGTGTACCACCCTTGGAGATGTGGAATATCTCGTGTAAGAAGACAAGGATCTTTGTAGTTCGCAAACAGTATCCTCATTCAACCAGATATAGGAAACATCATTCGTTTCGCTTCACCGTTGGTGACCTTGATAGACGAAATCTGTCATCGATTGTCACATGATATCGGTCGAGATTTTCGATAGAGGTTGTGGCCCGACAGTACCATGGAGAGTGCCGCGCATGCCTGAGTGAGTGTGACACGGATACACAACAACCAACACGTGCACACGGTTTTGGATTGATATGAGCAACTGGGATGTGAGCCATGTGACGGACACGGATTGCTTGTTTGCGTTACCGGTCATGGCATGATGTTAGCAACGTACAGTCGATGAGTCTACATGTTCGCTGGTGGGAAGTCGTTCGACCCATTCAACGAGCGATAGGTAACTGGGAAGGTGAGCTGGATAGCTGTCTTGTTGGCATGCGCAAGTCATCTTCGATTCTCTTACGTCCTCTTCCTGTTTGCTCTCCCCTACCGCTTCACTTTCTCCAACCCCGTTGCTCTGTTCAATCTAGGTCGTAAGTCTCGTCGATAATGTAAATCCTCCATCTCTTCGTGCTCCTCGGTTGTTGGAGGCTCCAGTTCAAAGTGAAACAGGAGGCCATTTCATTTGTTTCATTTTCTATCCCCACCCTCATGACCTCACCCATCGATCATCTTCTCACCCATATCGAAGAAAGGTTTTACTTCCCCCCACCACCACCACCACCACTCGTCTTAGTAATCGTACCTTGCGCATTCTTAACTCTGTGAGCAGGACATCGCTTCGAGCTTCGTGTGCATGGAGCCCGATCGCCATGGAGCCCACTACCCCAGCTCGTAAAAGGAAAACTCGCTAAAGTTTGATGTGTCGATCAACTCCAGCAATGGCCACACTGTACATACAACTTACTTGTAGGACACTGTTAACGGTACATTGTGCATGGAGCGGTTGACCTCTGCTGATTTGCGAAACGCCTTGACCTTCGGCTTTCTCGAGGGACGTTGTATCGAGGGACGTTGTATCGAGGGACGTTGCTGTTTTCATGTTTCATGTCCTTATCTCCATCCATTTGCCACACACCGATGCCTTCTCGCGGTGGATCAGGTTCACAATGGAAAATGAGGTCATTTCTGTCACCAGATGATTTGAATATAATCGATTCGATTTGGACGATGACATTCAACCGGAGAAAAAATATGGGTGGAGCGACAGCAGCGTAACGGAATAGTGAGTAGAGCTGAGCGCAAGGGTATCCAGCTTCAGGATCGATGATGGAAGGTAACCAGACAAGATGAGTGGAATCACTCACGGAGATAAACGACTGTCTTCGTTTCACAGCATTTCGCGGTCAATAGCTGCCAATTTCCAATCGTTGATGGGGTAGTGCCCGTCAAATAGTTGGCGCATATTTTCCTACGATGTGGTACACCACGATGACTTTTCGTTCTGATGAGTAATTCTTTCAATCTTTTGACTTGGTGGATTAGAGAAGCATGGTTCCGGTACATTATGCCTGGCCAACTGCATTTGAAGACTCCTCGATAGTACATAAAAAGTCTTTTTAGATGTAAGTATAACGCGGAGTAATGATTCATTGTGTACAATAGTCTGAGCACTGATTTCGGACGACAACTCCACTTGTTGACACATGGAACAATCAGGACTGGAGATACATCGCGTTCGTTTTCACATCACTTTTTCAGGACCTCTTGAAGATGACAACCAAGAACATCCACACTGATACGGATATCCACGACGCTGTGCGTCTTTGGTGCAACAACCAACCTGAAGCAGAACAACGATTTGGCCACATCAGCACATGGGACACAAGTTCGGTGACCAATATGAATCGACTCTTTTTCGGGCTAAAAGACTTCAACGAGGATATTTCACAGTGGGATGTGGGCCAAGTCACAAACATGTGGGGAATGTTTATGGGAGCATCATCGTTCAACCAGCCGTTGCGGACATGGAATGTGGGCCAAGTCACAAACATGAGGAGCATGTTCAATGGAGCATTGTCGTTCAACCAGCCATTGTCGACATGGAATGTGGGCCAAGTCACAACCATGCAGGGAATGTTTGAAGAATCGTCGTCATTCAATCAACCGTTGTCGACATGGAATGTCGGACAAGTCACAGACATGACGAGCATGTTCTGTGAAGCGTCGTCGTTCAATCAACCGTTGTCGACATGGAATGTCGACCAAGTCACGCACATGGTTTTCATGTTTAATGGAGCCTCATCGTTCAACCAACCGTTGTCGACATGGAATGTCGACCAAATAACTCACATGGTTTGCATGTTTAAGGGAGCGTCGGCGTTCAACCAACCGTTGTCGACATGGAATGTGGGTCAAGTCACAAACATGGTTTGCATGTTTTGTGAAGCTTCGTCGTTCAACCAGCCGCTGTCGACTTGGAAGGTGGACCAAGTGACAACCACGGGTAGCATGTTTAATTTAGCTTCGTCATTCAACCAGCCGTTGTCATCCTGGAATGTTGGCCAAGTCACGGATATGCAAGGCATGTTTAGTGGAGCGTCGTCGTTCAACCAACCGTTGTTGACATGGGATGTGGGTCAAGTCACAACCATGGTTGACATGTTCAATGGAGCATTGTCGTTCAACCAACCGTTGTCAACGTGGGATGTGGGCCAAGTCACAAACATGGTTTGCATGTTTTGTGAAGCTTCGTCGTTCAACCAGCCGTTGTCGACGTGGAAGGTGGACCAAGTGACAACTATGCAAGGCATGTTCGATGGAGCTTCATCATTCAACCAGCCGTTGTCGTCATGGGATGTGGGCCAAGTTTTAGACATGGGAGCCATGTTTAATCGAGCGTCCTCGTTTAACCAGCCTTTGTCGACGTGGAATGTCGGCCAAGTCACAAACATGTGGAGCATGTTTGAAGGAGCGTCGTCGTTCAACCAGCCGTTGTTGACGTGGGATGTAGGCCAAGTCACAACTATGTTCAGCATGTTTAGCGGAGCGTCCGCGTTCAATCAGCCGTTGTCGATGTGGGACGTGAGTCAAGTCACAAATATGGGGTGCATGTTTTGGGGAGCATCGTTGTTCAACCAGCCGTTGTCGACATGGGATGTGGGTCAAGTCACAAACATGTGGAGAATGTTTTGGGGAGCGTCATCGTTTAACCAGCCGTTGTCGACATGGAATGTTGGCCAAGTCACAGACATGGGTGGCATGTTTTGGGGAGCTTCGTCGTTCAATCAGCCGTTGTCGACATGGAATGTGAGCCGAGTCACGATCATGTGGGAGTTGTTTCGAGCTGCGACATCATTCAATCAGCCGTTGGCGGCATGGAATGTGGGGCAAGTCACGGACATGCGAAGCATGTTCATGGATGCTTCCTCGTTCAACCAGCCGTTATCGACATGGGATGTTGGTCACGTCACAAAAATGGGGGCCATGTTCAGTGGAGCGTCGTCGTTCAACCAGTCGTTATCAACATGGAATGTGGACGAAGGTGCGATTTTGTAAGGTTTGGTAGCAGGTGTTATTTTGTTAAGTTCCGATTTTGATTTAAGTCACGTCCATTGCGGTGGCCCTGCGTGACGAACATGTCAAAGAGGGGGTGATAAAGGACTGTGTCACAGTTGTGTTTAATGATGACTTTTATTCGCTGGGAATTGGAATGCTTCTTGTGATACATAAGTATATGTTGCGTTTGATGTGGCGTATTCTTAGGTCTGCTGGCTGTATCTAATGCCAGCGAACGAGGTTGATGCTGGTGTGTGCCGACGATGACTCATGTCGTTACGCTATTGCGCCATGGGCTAGGTATCACTGACGCATCTGACGTTCTGATCGACGCGTCCGACCGGCGCTTGGAAGACACGCTCGCATCGATCTCTATTCAGTAGCCGCCGTCGTAATGCTACCCAAGCCAAAACCGCGGAAGGCCTCCACCCCAAGAGGAAAAGGAAAACGTGTGTTCGAACATCAACGTCTATGAAAACACAGGTGATGTTTTTGATGCCGTTTCAGTGTCAGTAGCCGTAGACTCGCTGGCTGTACATACCTCCCGCATTGGTTCAGAGAGGGAGCATCTCGGATCCCAGAGTATTTCGCGAGGCTCCTGCTCTCCCGTCGTCTAATTATACGACGGACCTGACTTTGACTGCAGTCCTCGCACAGATGCAGGCGATGATCGATGAGCTTCGAGCCCGGGTGGCAGGGCTACAGCGAGCTGTCGTTGACGCAGGATTGGTACCATTGTCTATCTGGAGCGCAGATAGCAACTCCGGGCAGGCTCGTCTTAGACAGGGTTCTACACTAATTGACCAGCCATCACCAACAGACTGTGGACATCAGCGTGCAAGACATCCTTCCCGCCCAAACCGTTCGACTACACACTGTGGTCAATCGAATCTTACATTGTCTTGATGTGGAGAAAGGTAGGCCATCTGAGTGCACTCTCGGGGTATACCTCGCCCACCGCGACGATTCTACAACTTCTTCCGTCAGTCGCCGCCACCCGTTCCGACTCGAAAATATCAAACAAACAAGGGAAAACACAACAATATATTTCATGCATACATGTACATCCAAATCTGTCCGTATTGTTCCCATGTGTCTCCAACCAGGCATATCAGCGAGTGGCCACACCCGATCCCCACTAAAGGCACCCTACCCGAGTCGGAAAATCAAGGAAAACCGAGGAAAAACATACAACCCCATTTGATATATGCAGGTACATCCATAACTGCAGAAGCAGTGCCGCATACCGTCTCCTTGACCGCGTTTGACCTCGAAATATGACGAAAACGTTGGTTTGAGCAAAGCCCACTCACATTTCCCCCGTCCACACAACCCTCTTTCCGATACCGTCCCAACGGCGCCCAAGAAAAACCATCTACCAGTTATATGCATAGATTGCAATGTTGTTTGGTGACGACAAAAGGGAACACACTCCATTGCGTGCGTTCGTATACTGGCCCTCTGTACAACGACAATGACTTTCTCCGATATTATCAGAACGGAAAATGGTAGAAAATGCAGCTCACTCGCAAAAACTATCTGAGAGTGGATTCATGACCCGAGATAAACCTTTTCTTTCAGCTCCAACCCAGCATGTTCCCTTCAGAATGATGTATAAACGTCAGAAGTCAAACAACCAAAGATTGCCGACCCGATAAATAGTGAAATTTATGGAGTAAATGGCCCGATTTCAAGCGTTTATATCTTTAACTGTGTCTCATGTACACCGTTCATGCTCGATTGGGCTCAGGACTACCTCTGATATTTGCGATGTAATCCATAAGTCTGATAGTTCTACAGTATGTCGATCCGACACCAGCAGGACTCAAAGAAACGATCATCATCATGTCACTGTTGCTGTCGCCGTCATCATGTTTCACACGTTCACACGAACACACGAAACGAACCTGTACCATAGCAAATGTAATCAATTATCGTAAATATCACACACTTCAAGTCACCTATTTGTACAATGCGCTCACCACTTCCCTCGGTTTGGATTTTTCAAGAGGATTTGCGGATTTGCAGTACTTGTATATTGTTATGGTATACTATAGTATTTGTATAGCTCTGCCGCCGTCAGTTGCATCTTTTTCGTCGATCGCTTCTTCTGGCTCTTCTTTTTTTCATTTTTCACGTCCTCGATCCACCATCCTCATTCGTGAAGTGCCCCCCCCTCCTCCCTCTTCACCTGTCACCGCCATCACCATCGCCACCACCACCTGTCAACGTCGTTCTTCCAACCCTATCTGTCGAAAACGCGATTTCCCAAGAAGCCACTCAAATGGCGCATCTAATTGCCGCTAGAAACAACACAGACCCACAGCCTTTCCTCACCGACGCCACTATCCATGCAGCAGTGGCATTGTGGTGCGCAAACCGTCATCAGGCGGTCGTAGTCTATGGTTTCATCGGACACTGGGATGTCCGCGGCGTCACAAATATGTCCCGATTATTCGAGGATCAAGAGAAATTCGACGATGACATCAGCCGATGGGATGTAAGCCACGTGACGGACATGTCCCACATGTTTTACAGTGCATCGTCCTTTAACCAGCCGTTGGGTACTTGGAATGTATCACACGTGACGAACATGTCACACATGTTTGCTCGAGCATTATCATTCAATCAACCGCTGCACCATTGGAAGGTATCGCAGGTCAAAACCATGTCGCACATGTTTTCGTATGCAAAATCGTTCAATCAGCCGTTGGATAACTGGGATGTGTCGCAGGTGACCGATATGTCACATATGTTTTGTTGCAAACTGTCTTTCAAAGTTACGATATCATCGTTCAATCAGCCGTTGAATAGTTGGAATGTATCGCATGTGACGGACATGTCCGCCATGTTTTATGGCGCCATCCTGTTTGATCAGCCGTTGGGCAACTGGAATGTTTCCCGTGTGACGAACATGTCGAATATGTTTTCTTTTGCATCACTGTTCAATCAGCCGTTGGACAACTGGGATGTATCGCAGGTGACGACGATGTCGGGAATGTTTTCTGGTGCCAACGTCTTTGATCAGTCCTTGGGCAGTTGGCATGTATCGCACGTGACGGATATGTCGAATCTGTTCAGCTATGCGTCGTCATTCAATCAGCCATTGGACAACTGGGAGGTATCACGGGTGACGAACATGTTCCAAATGTTCTATTCTGCGACGACGTTTAATCACTCGTTGGACCAATGGAATGTATCGAACACGACGACCATGTCCGCCATGTTTGAAGGCGCCAAGGGTTTTGATCAACCCTTGGGTAGTTGGAATGTGTCGCGTGTGATGGATATGTCGAATATGTTCCGTTGTGCGTCGTTGTTCAACCAGCCGTTGAGTACCTGGGATGTGTCGCAGGTGACGGACATGTCACGTATGTTCTATTCGGCACGGTCGTTCAATCAGCCGTTGGACCCTTGGAATGTATCTCAGGTGACGGATATGTCCGGCATGTTTGAAGATGCCAAAGGTTTTGATCAGCCGTTGGGCAGCTGGAATGTATCGCACGTGAGGAATATGTCGCATATGTTCTGTTATGCCACAATGTTCAATCAACCGCTGCAGAATTGGGATGTGTCCCAGGTGACGGATCTGTCCCATATGCTACATGACGCAACCGCATTCAATCAGCCGTTGTATACCTGGACGGTTTCGCCATTGACGAACATGTCGCATATGTTCATGAATACGTTGTCCTTGCATGAGTCCTTTCGATATCTACCGACGACCGTCGATACGGTCGTCACCGTCTCTTCTCATGTCGAGGTCGTCTCACCGTCCATGGCTGAAATCGAGGACGTGCAGCTACAAGATTGGTTTCAAGTGCCATTAGCGAAGTTGTTGCCTCACTTGTCCGACCGGATCCCTTTTGACATTCGCCACCACGAGATACGACCGATACTCTGGCTATCACTCACGGACCGTACCATTCATGCGGCCGTGCGTCTCTGGTGTGCAAAGCATACACAACGACAAGCCTGCGAACAATACGGTCTAATCGAATACTGGGATGTGAGCCAGGTCACGAACATGGATCGACTCTTTTACCGTCTGAACCAGTTCAATGGGGATCTGTCTCGATGGGACGTGAGCCAAGTTCGATCGATGCGCGAGATGTTTGCGGGCTGCAACCAGTTCAATCAATCACTCGACCACTGGGACGTGTCTAACGTGCGCTGTATGCGACGGATGTTCTCTGGCTGTGAGCAGTTCAACCAGGCGATTGGTCACTGGTCAGTGGGGCGAGTTGAGGACATGGGCGAGATGTTCTGTGGATGTGACACGTTCAACCAGCCGTTGGGTAGCTGGGACGTGTCGTCGGTGGTGGATATGCGGGGTATGTTCTGTACAGCACTGTCGTTCAACCAGGAGGTGTCGGGCTGGTCGGTGGGACGGGTACGGAACATGAGCGGCATGTTTTGGGAGGCAATATCATTCAACCAGTCGCTGTCTAAGTGGGATGTTTCTCGAGTAGTGTCCATGGACGGCATGTTTGGTTGGGCAATGGCGTTCAACCAGTCGCTGTCCCAGTGGGATGTGGGGAACTTGGTAACCTGTCGAGGAATTGTGCGGGGATCCGAATACAGTGGGTCATTGTTGACGTGGGGTGTGGAGTTGTTTATCAGTGCAGTGGAAGAGGCTAAGGACCACTTCGAAGCGGTAGAGCCTGGGGAAAACGAGGCGGAATGGGATTCTCCAGAGTTTTAAGCCCCCCTCCCCTTTCAGTATTATCGCCGAAAGTGAGAGATAGACCGAAAGACGAGTCTTCCGAGAGCAGATACATATGAAAGTCAGTAGCGCCTATCTCTGTTTTGTCGCACTTGCGAGTTGTGACCAAGATGTCAGATATAGTCTGTTCGTGAGGCACCAAGTAATGAAAACTTCGATTGTCTGCTGCCCTTTGTACCGTATCATCTCCCTTGCCTCGCTTATGCTTCCGTCGTGACTCATCAGTGTCCACCTTCTACCCACAGACAATGTGTTGTCGGCGGACGGCAGCGGGTAGCGTAAACGTTTGGCGTGACGCCGTCCTTCTGGAAAACAAATCGAAATTACTCTAGTGTGAATTGAATCTTACATGATCTTGATATCTGGTGACGATGGTCCTCTTTCATTTCATCTCGGTAGGTACATCACAGAGTGGTCATACCCAACCCCCAAAATGCACCTCAATCAACACGGAAAACCAAGGAAAAACAGGGAACACACGAGGGAACGGTGTCATATTCTGTCTCGTTGATCGTGTTTGACTTCGAAATATGATGTAAGCGCTTCTTCGAGCCATCGCAGTTCATTTTTTCCGCTTCCACATTATCCCCCATTTGATATCGTCCCAAAGATACCCAAGAAAATCTTCTATAATTGATATTCATTGACTACGTCGATGTGCGGTGACGATATAAGCAGAGGCACTCCATTTCGCACGTTCACATTCTGACCATCTGTGTCGGGAACTTATTTCTTCGGCTCTACGATAACGGAAAATGGTAGGAAGTGCAGCTCACTTGTACAACCCATCTGAGATGGTATTCATGACTCGAGAAAAACCTTTTCTTCAAGCTTCAACGGGGCATACTACCGTATATACGTGATAAGTCACCCATCCGAAGATTGCCGACCGGAAAATAGTGGACTTTGTGGGGTTAAATGACTCGAATTGTTATGATTGTATTATTAAGCAAATCTCAAGTGCACCGTTCATGCTTGATTAGGCTCCACAATGAACAGGACTACCCCGATATTGGATATATGCGATTTACATTCTGAATGAATCAGGCGCACAACAAAAGACGTGCGTGCCGTCGCCGTCATCATGTTATCCTGGACTCACGCTTTTCATCAAACAGAAAACACCGGAATCACGAGTCGAGTTTAAATTTTCGCGCACAAGTCAAACAACCATAGAGAACGTACGACAACCATTCCAAGTAATCTCATCTATACCACATACGACACACATAACCTTTGTACATCTAGTGCATTTCTTCCCACCCACAGACCGATTCTTCCCACCCTTGCCCCACTCACCACCCACCTATTTCACCCACCCTGGGTTTGGATTCAAGTTTTGCTTCGCCCCAAAAAGAAAACTGCTTTGGCGGCAGGATCAAGTGGGAAGAAGATTGCTCCTCCAACCTGTGATGGGTTGTCTTGTGGTTGCTTCAACCGACGAAGATTCGACGGCGGTGGACTACAATAGCATTTGGTATCGACTTCCCTTTGTTTGGTCGGATTTCCCTTTTTCTCAGTTCAATCTCAGTTGGTCCATCGATAGTCGAACCATGTGGAGTCGTGTGGCATTGTTGGTCGCAGTTTGCATTCAGTTGCTGGTCGGAGTAAACAGTCGCGGCGCCGGCGAATGTGCGATGTTGTGCAATGATTTGCGATTCGAAGTGTTGACGCTGGAGATCTGTCGGTACGTTGCGAGCGCTGCACTGCCTTGTGCCCATACACCGCAGCTTGACTGATGTTTCGTATTCATTTCGACGTGCTTTGACAGAGAGGCGAAGCGCACTCTTCCCCGTCCGAAGGTGGGCGACTTTTGCACGACGGCCATGGAGCAGGGTTTCTCCGATGCCTGTGTGGCGCTGTGCATGGAGCAGCAGCCCGTGGGTCGTGTGGCGCAGACTTGTCGTGCGGCGGCGATCGAAATGCCTCGTCCCACGGTGCGTCGTTGGTGCGAGCACGGGTACATGGTGGCGTTCCAGAAGACGTTGAATGACTTGGGCGCCCACTTCGCTCCGACGGTGAATGCACCGGAGGTGTTCCCCGAGGAAGACAACGTGCCGCCCACGCCCGAGAATGGCGGCTTCGTGAAGGAAGGCATTCCCTCGGTCTACGACCAAGCCAACCCCAGCAAGACCGACAGTTCCGAGAAGCAAGACCGCAGAGTCTTGGCCGCAGTACCGGTGACTCTGGAGAACGACGAGGTGCGCACGTTGAACGTGTACGAAGGACAAGACGCAGAGGAGGCCGTGGTCGAGTTCTGTCGCGAGCACCTACCGAGCGAAGTGGCCACGTGCATCCGACATCTGTTGGATTTGGTGGTGGAGAAGCTTGCAGAGTCTCCAGCACATGAAGGTTAAGCGCTTCTATATATTGGAATTGCGCGAGCAAGCGTTGATCTGTGTGCGGTGATTTTGATTTCTATTACAAATTGCTTGTCATTTGACTTTTGTTTGTGCTTTTTTTCTGTAATGTTTCTAACTCTACTGTGGTTGGGATAAAACATGCACCAAGTCTTGAGTACGGTTCAGTTCGCTGCTGGCTCAATCAAACCTTCTCATCGGCACCCTCCGCGTTGAGAGTGCCCGTTGCAAGATACTGAGTGATAGTAAACGTTTACAAGACATTCCTGTCCGGTGCTACGAGTTTTACCAAACACAGAGTGAGGAATTCAGAAGAAAAGGACACAAACAAACAAATAAAAAGAGACAAACAACGTATGAAACAATGTCACACAAACACACAGATGGGGCTCTCGCGCGCAGCACTCGTCAAACGATGCTTAACCTTCATGTGCTGGAGACTCTGCAAGCTTCTCCACCACCAAATCCAACAGATGTCGGATGCACGTGGCCACTTCGCTCGGTAGGTGCTCGCGACAGAACTCGACCACGGCCTCCTCTGCGTCTTGTCCTTCGTACACGTTCAACGTGCGCACCTCGTCGTTCTCCAGAGTCACCGGTACTGCGGCCAAGACTCTGCGGTCTTGCTTCTCGGAACTGTCGGTCTTGCTGGGGTTGGCTTGGTCGTAGACCGAGGGAATGCCTTCCTTCACGAAGCCGCCATTCTCGGGCGTGGGCGGCACGTTGTCTTCCTCGGGGAACACCTCCGGTGCATTCACCGTCGGAGCGAAGTGGGCGCCCAAGTCATTCAACGTCTTCTGGAACGCCACCATGTACCCGTGCTCGCACCAACGACGCACCGTGGGACGAGGCATTTCGATCGCCGCCGCACGACAAGTCTGCGCCACACGACCCACGGGCTGCTGCTCCATGCACAGCGCCACACAGGCATCGGAGAAACCCTGCTCCATGGCCGTCGTGCAAAAGTCGCCCACCTTCGGACGGGGAAGAGTGCGCTTCGCCTCTCTGTCAAAGCACGTCGAAATGAATACGAAACATCAGTCAAGCTGCGGTGTATGGGCACAAGGCAGTGCAGCGCTCGCAACGTACCGACAGATCTCCAGCGTCAACACTTCGAATCGCAAATCATTGCACAACATCGCACATTCGCCGGCGCCGCGACTGTTTACTCCGACCAGCAACTGAATGCAAACTGCGACCAACAATGCCACACGACTCCACATGGTTCGACTGTCGATGGACAAACTGAGATTGAACTGAGAAAAAGGGAAATCCGACCAGACAAGGGAAGTCGATACCAAATGCTATTGTAGTCGACCTACTCCGTCGAATCTTCGTCGGTTGAAGCAACCACAAGACAAACCATCACAGGTTGGAGGAGCAATCTTCTTCCCACTTGATCCTGCCGCCAAAGCAGTTTTCTTTTTTGGGCGCAGCGCAAACTTGAAAAAATCCGAACCCAACGTGGGTGAAATAGGTGGGTGGTGAGTGGGGCAGGGGTGGGAAGAATAGGTGCGTTGGTGGGAAGAAATGCACTAGATGTACAAAGTGGTTGCTTGAGGTGTGTGATATTATCGATATCTGATTGAATGGCTATGGTACGGGTCTCAGTTTGGCTTGTGCGCGAAATTTAAAAAGGACTCGTGATTCCGATCTTTCAGGTCATCGGAAGCGTGATTCCGAGTTAACATGATGACGGTGACAGCGAGAAGTATTGAGTGACTTGCATAGAATTACAATGCAAATATCAGAGGTAGTCCTGTTCATCGTCGAGCTCAATCGAGCATGAACGGTGTACTTGAGACGCAGTTAAAGATATAAACACTCAAAATCGAGCCATTTACCCAATATTTTTAACTCTTTATCGGGTCGGCAATCTTTGGCTGTTTGACTTCTGCCGTTTATACATCATTTTGAAGGTAACATGCTGGGTTGGAGCTGAAAGAAAAGGTTTATCTTGGGTCATGAATCCCATGTCAGATATATTTTGCGAGTGAGCGGCATTTTCTACTATTTTCCGTTCTGATAATATCGGAGAAAGTCGTTGCTGATGCAGAGGGCCAGAATACGAACGCATGCAATGGAGTGTGTTCCCATTTGTCGTCACCAAACAACATTGCAATCGATGAATGTAAATGGTAGATGGTTTTCTTGGGCGCCGTTGAGACGATATCGGAAAGAGGGTTGTGTGGACGGGGGAAATGTGAGTGGGCTTGGCTCAAACCAACGTTTTCGTCGTATTTCGAGGTCAAACGCGGTCAAGGAGACGGTATGCGGCACTGCTTCTACAGTTATGGATGTACCTACGTATATCAAATGGGGTTGTATGTTTTTCCTCGGTTTTCCTTGATTTTCCGACTCGGGTAGGGTGTCTATAGTGGGGATCGGGTGTGGCCACTCGCTGATATGCCTGGTTGGAGACACGTGGGGAACAATACGGACAGTTTTGGATGTACATGTATGTATGAAATATATTGTTATGTTTTCCCTTGTTTGTTTGGTATTTTCGAGTCGGAACGGGTGGCGGCGACTGACGGAAGAAGTTGTAGAATCGTCGCGATGGGCGAGGTATACCCCGAGAGTACACTCGGATGGCCTACCTTTCTCCACATCAAGACAATGTAAGATTCGATGATTGACCACAGTGTGCAGATTAACAGCAACAGGCTGGCCAAATAGTGTAAAACCCTGTCTAAGACGAGCCTGCCCGGAGTTGCAATCTGTGTTCTAGATGCACAACGGTGCCGGTCCTGGCTCGCTGTAGCCCTGCCACCCGGGCTCGAAGCTCATCGATCATCGCCTGCATCTGTGCGAGGACTGCAGTCAAAGTCGGGCCCGTGGTATAACTAGACGACGGGAGAGCAGGAGCCTCGGGAGACGGAAACACACTGGAATCCAAAGTGCTCCCTCTCGGAACCAATGCGGGAGGTATGTACAGCCAGCGAGTCTACGGCTACTGACGCTGAAACGGCATCAACAACATCACCTGTGTTTTCAATATTCGAACACACGTTTTCCTTATCATCTTTTGGCGTTCCGACGGCGGGCTTGGAGAAATACGTAGATTTGTTGGTAGCCGGTCGCTCCTTCTTGCGGAATGTTGTCAAGAAGAATCCACGGTTATCTCCATCGGTCGATAAGCTGAGTCTGCGACACGACTGATCAACGCACAACGCGCATGTCAAAGGTGAGGGTATATTTGTGGGATTTCCCTCGACTATCGCTATGTAAGCGTAGAATCAACCTCTTCTTAGGGTGGCGTTAACGGTTTACCTCCTCTACGTGTTGAGTCCTCTACGTGTTGAGAAAGCGAGGAGACCATCGTTATCATTGGTATCATCCAATGGTTTTGAAGCAGGGGATGTTATGGCAAATGTGCACACACTTGGGCACAAACAAGTAGTCCGCCCTTTCAATTTTACACCGATTTAAACTCGCGATGGATGGAAAATTTCAGCTTGGTCGTCCTCGTTTCAAAACACAAAAAGCCCAGCAGAGTCTCTCCTCTCTGTCTGTCAGCTGCTTCAGCTGCTGGCTGCCGCTACCTCTGGGTGCACTCAGTGTGCTGCTCTGTGAGGAGGGACGGAGGCTCGTCTTGCCCGCCCCACCATCACCCAGGAAGTACAACCGCGACCACATCTAAGCGACTTCTCGCGATTGTCGAGCCGTCTCCAGCGCACGACGGGTCACATCCTCATGGATGCGGTTCAGATCGTTGACTACAGATTGGTGTCCCATTGTTCTCGGTATCTGTGCGAGCGTGTCTTCCAAGCGTCGGACAGACACGTTGGTCAGCACGTCAGATGCGTCGGTGATACCCAGCACATGGCGTAAGGACATCAGTAGTCGCCTGTACTCATCAGTATCGGCATCGCTCGATGGTATCAGATACGCCAACAGACCTTCTTCAAAGTAAGAATACGCCTCCCCCAACGCGACAAACATCAGAAGAGGCATCGCTATCCCCAGCGATTCAACGTCATCATTGAAGAGATCTCCGACAAAGTCCTTCACAAACTCCTCAATAGCATGGTCATCACGAAGGGTCAATGCAATGGAGTCGGACCAAAGCGCCGGAACAAACGAAGAACTGAACTTGGTGGCATCGGCCACCCAACCTCTCATGTTTTCTACTTCGCTCACATCCCATGTCGACAACGGCTGGTTGAACGACGACGCCTCAGCGAACATGCCTTCCATGGTCATGACTTGGCTCACATCCCATGTCGACAACGACTGGTTAAATGATGACGCCTTGGCAAACATGAAACACATGTTTGTGACTTGCCCCACATTCCACGTCGATAACGGCTGGTCAAATGACGACGCTCCCATAAACATGCCACCCATGTTTGTGACTTGGCCCACATTCCATGTTGACAACGGCTGGTTGAATAGCGACGCACCAAGAAACATACCCTCCATGTCTGTGACTTGGCTCACATTCCACGTCGATACAGGCTGGTTGAACAACGACACTCCCCGAAACATGGCTTTCATATTTGTGACTTGGCCGACATTCCATGTCGACAACGGCTGGTTGAACGATAACGCACCCAAAAACATGCCACTCATTTCTGTGACTTGACTCACATCCCATGTCGACAACGGCTGGTTGAATAGCGACGCTCCGTGAAACATTTCCTCCATGCAAACCACATGACCAACATCCCAGGTCGACAATGGCTGGTTGAATGACGAAGCTCCGTGAAACATGTCACCCATGTCTGTGACGTTTCCCACATCCCATGTCAACAACGGCTGGTTGAACGACGAGGCCCCGTGAAACAAGTTCCCCATGTTTGTGACTTGTTCCACATCCCATGTCGACAACGGCTGGTTGAACGACGACGCTCCCATAAACATACCACCTATGTTTGTGACATTGCCCACATCCCATGTCGATAACGGCTGGTTGAACGACGAAGCCCCCATCAACATGCTCCCCATGTTTGTCACTTGGCTTACAGCCCATTCGGATAAGGTCTGGTTGAACGAGGACGCTCCGAGGAACATGCTTCTCATATCCGTGACATTGCCCAAATTCCATGTCGACAAAGGCTGGTTGAAAGATGACGCACCCCAAAACATTCCTTTGATGGTTTTGACGTGACCTACATTCCATGTCGACAACGGCTGGTTAAACGATGACGATTCCCGAAACATGAAACCCATGTTTGTGACTTGGCCCACGTTCCATGTCGATATCGGCTGATTGAACGACGACGCGCCCCAGAATAGGCCCTCCATGTTTGTGACTTGGCCCACATCCCACTGTGAAATATCCTCGTTAAAGTCTTTTAGCCCGAAAAAGAGTCGATTCATATTGGTCACGGAACTTGTGTCCCATGTACTGATGTGGTGAAATCGTCGCTCTGCTTCAGGTTGGTTGGTGCACCAAAGACGGACAGCGTCGTGGATATCCTTATTAGTGCGGATGTGTTTGGTTGTCATCTTGACGCTGTCCTGAACCTCAAACGTTCGGTGAGCTTCGTGCGATCGACTTATGGCAGAGGATAAAGAATGTGAATTGAAGTCTCGGGGGCATGATCTTGGATCTGGGATCTGGGATGATCTCCGATCTCCGACGAAACTCCGAAACCCAAAACCCAAAACCAAAACCGAAGTCCCTGATCGTTGGCCCTCCTGAAGGGAGAGTACTCCATACTCTATCTCTAGCGCTGCACTCTATCTCCTTGAAAACAATCACAATAGAAAATTGACCACGTTTGTATGACTCGCGATTAGTCCATCAGGCAATCGTCTATCCGACCATCTGTGTGTGTATCCTGCCCACTGGTGGCCTTCGTCATCGATCCTGGAACTGTGACAACTACCACAGTTTTCTTTCTTTTCGGACGGCTCACTATTTCATTTCGTTTCTGATGCTCGATGCATGATATTTCTCTGGCAGTATTTGTTGATATCACTGTTTCTATTTGAATCGATTGTGTGGAGGGGGTGGCTGCTCCAATACCATTGAACAGCAGGAGCTGCAAGTCTGGTGACAGAAATGACCTCATCTTCCATTGTGAACCTGATCCACCGCCCCAAAAGGATGAAGATACAGACATGAAACATGAAAACAGCAACGTCCCTCGATATAACGTCCCTCGAAATAGCTGAAGGTCAAGGCGTTTCGCAAATCAGCAGTGGCCAACTGCTCCATACACAACGCATTGTCAACAGTGTCCCACAAGTAAGTTGTATATACAGTGCAACAAGGGCTTAAATCGACGTGTCAAACTTATGTGAGCCCTTCTACTACCTGGGGTATTTGACTTTATGGACATCTATGCGAGCGAGCCTTCTAAGCGTGCAGCGACGCAGAGCCTTATATGATATTATATAGGACCCTGGGGCTTCGCAAAGCGTCGGACGGACGCGTCGATCAGAACGTCAGATGATACTTAGCCCATGGCGCAATAGTGTATTGACATGAGTAATCGTCGGTACACACCAGCATCAACCTCGTTCGCTGGCATCAGATACAGCCAGCAGACCTAAGAATACGCCACATCCAACGCAACATATACTTATGTATCACAAGAAGCATTCCAATTCCCAGCGAATAAAAGTCATCATTAAACACAACTCTGACACAGTCCTTTATCACCCCCTCTTTGACATGTTCGTCACGCAGGGCCACCGCAATGGACGTGACTTAAATCAAAATCGGAACTTAACAAAATAACACCTGCTACCAAACCTTACAAAATCGCACCTTCGTCCACATTCCATGTTGATAACGACTGGTTGAACGACGACGCTCCACTGAACATGGCCCCCATTTTTGTGACGTGACCAACATCCCATGTCGATAACGGCTGGTTGAACGAGGAAGCATCCATGAACATGCTTCGCATGTCCGTGACTTGCCCCACATTCCATGCCGCCAACGGCTGATTGAATGATGTCGCAGCTCGAAACAACTCCCACATGATCGTGACTCGGCTCACATTCCATGTCGACAACGGCTGATTGAACGACGAAGCTCCCCAAAACATGCCACCCATGTCTGTGACTTGGCCAACATTCCATGTCGACAACGGCTGGTTAAACGATGACGCTCCCCAAAACATTCTCCACATGTTTGTGACTTGACCCACATCCCATGTCGACAACGGCTGGTTGAACAACGATGCTCCCCAAAACATGCACCCCATATTTGTGACTTGACTCACGTCCCACATCGACAACGGCTGATTGAACGCGGACGCTCCGCTAAACATGCTGAACATAGTTGTGACTTGGCCTACATCCCACGTCAACAACGGCTGGTTGAACGACGACGCTCCTTCAAACATGCTCCACATGTTTGTGACTTGGCCGACATTCCACGTCGACAAAGGCTGGTTAAACGAGGACGCTCGATTAAACATGGCTCCCATGTCTAAAACTTGGCCCACATCCCATGACGACAACGGCTGGTTGAATGATGAAGCTCCATCGAACATGCCTTGCATAGTTGTGACTTGGTCCACCTTCCACGTTGACAACGGCTGATTGAACGACGAAGCTTCACAAAACATGCAAACCATGTTTGTGACTCGGCCCACATCCCACGTTGACAACGGTTGGTTGAACGACAATGCTTCATTGAACAGGTCAACCATGTCTGTGACGTGACCCACATCCCAATCGGACAACGGCTGGTTAAACGCCGACGCTCCATTAAACATGCCTTGCATATCTGTGACTTGGCCAACATCCCAGGATGACAACGGCTGGTTGAATGACGAAGCTCCATTAAACATGCCACCCATGGATGTCACTTGGTCCACCTTCCACGTCAAGAGCGGCTGGTTGAACGACGAAGCTTCACAAAACATGCAAACCATGTTTGTGACTTGACCCACATTCCATGTTGATAACGGCTGATTGAACGACGACGCTCCCTTAAACATGAAAACCATGTGCGTGACTTGGTCGACATTCCATGTCGACAACGGCTGGTTGAACGACGACGCTTCACAGAACATGCTTGTCATGTCTGTGACTTGGCCGACATCCCATGTCGACAACGGTTGATTGAATGACGACGATTCTTCAAACATTCCCTGCATGGTTGTGACTTGGCCCACATTCCATGTCGACAATGGCTGGTTGAACGACAATGCTCCATTGAACATGCTCCTCATGTTTGTGACTTGGCCCACATTCCATGTCCGCAACGGCTGGTTGAACGATGATGCTCCCATAAACATTCCCCACATGTTTGTGACTTGGCCCACATCCCACTGTGAAATATCCTCGTTGAAGTCTTTTAGCCCGAAAAAGAGTCGATTCATATTGGTCACCGAACTTGTGTCCCATGTGCTGATGTGGCCAAATCGTTGTTCTGCTTCAGGTTGGTTGTTGCACCAAAGACGCACAGCATTGTGGATATCCGTATCAGTGTGGATGTGTTTGGTTGTCATCTTCAAGAGGTCCTGAAAAAGTGATGTGAAAACGAACGCGATAACCTGAACCAACTCTATCGACGAGTCCGAAATCAGTGCTCAGGAGATTTGTACACAATGGATCATTATTCGAGGCTGTACTTACATTGAAAAAGACTATTTATGTACTAACGAGGAGTCAGTCACCAAGTCAAGAGCTTGAAAGAATTTCTCGTCAGAACGCAATGTCCTCGTGATGGACCACACCGTAGGTAAAGATACACCAATCATTTGACGGGCACTATCCCATCAACGATTGGAAATTGGTAGCTATTGACCGCGAAATGCTACATATGAAACGAAGACTGTCGTTTATCTCCGTGAGCACCCCACTAAAGTTGTCTGGTTACCTTCCATCATCGATCGTGAAGTTAGACGCCCTTGTGCTCAGCTCTATTCACTATTCCGTTACGCTGCTGTCGCTCCATGCATATCAATTCTCCAGTTGAATGTCATAATCCGCGGGCAACCGAATCGATTGTATTCGAATCATCTGGTGACAGAAATGACCTCATCTTCCATTGTGAACCTGATCCACCGCGAGAAGGGTTCAGTGTGTGGCAAAAGAATGGAGATAAAGACATGAAACATGAAAACAGCAATGTCCCTCGATACAACGTCCCTCGATACGACGTCCCTCGAGAAAGTCGAAGGTCAAGGCGTTTCGCAAATCAGCAGTGGCCAACTGCTCCATGTACCGTCAACAGTGTCCTGCAAGTAAGTTGTATGCACAGTGTGACCATTGCTGGAGTTGATCGACACGTCAAACGTTAGCGAGTTTTCCTCTTACTAGCTGGGATATGGCGATCGGCGATGCACACGAAGCTCAAAGCGACGTCATGCACAAATGGCCGACGCAGAGTAACAAATTGCATTTATGATGGCAAGGCACGATTCCTCGGCCAGCAGTATAGGCTCCGATTCACAGTGAAACACTTCCACTGAGCTCACCAATAAGATACCTGGTCCAATTTCGCAGTCACCGATCGCTCGGTGGAACGGGTCCCACCAGCGAACATGTCGATGCATCGTTCGTACATTGCCGACATGCCATGAAGACACGTCTGCGTTGACGTTGGTTCGGTAACGAAACAGGCGATCCATGTCCGTCACGTGGCTCAATCCCATTTGTTTACATCAATCCAAAACGGTGTACACGAGTTGGTTGTTGTGTAGCCAGGCATACGCGGCACTCGCCATGGCACTATCGGTCGAGGGTTCCCCATAACCTCTGTCGTAAGTCTTGACCGATATCAAGTGACAGGCACCATATACAGCTCACCATGTCGTCAATGATAAGCGAAATCAACCACGTGGCCAATGTCTGGTTGAACGAGGATGCTGTTCGCGAACTGCAAAGGTCCTTGGCGTCCCACGCGATACGGCACACTTCTTCACACTTCTGTGTACCGGCTGGTTGAACGAGGATCTTCACCATAAACAGAGATGGATGACAGGTTGGTCACATGGCGTACACCCCCATTCACTGATTGACTCATGGAACAGATCCAGCCATATATGTCACACGACTTACCCCCCCCCCGTCTTCAATGGACACATAGATGGTGAGTGCAAAATGGCGATCGGTGGTACACACACCAGGCTGATACCGCTTTATGGATCGTGATATCGGTTGGTCGAAGAAGCGGGTGCTCATTGGCCATGCTTTTCTTCTGTTAACACCACGTTTTCTTGCGCATTTGCCACAAGTTCCTTGACCCCTGCGAACAAACACCTAATACATCTCTGCTGCACTTGCAACCAACTCCGCATCCCACATCAACAACGACCCTTTGAACCCGGACCCTCGCACTATTCCCCGACACGTCACCACTCGCGATACATCCCACTCGGACAACGACTGGTTGAACGACACTGCCTCATTAAACATACCGTCCATCGCTCTCACCTGCGACACGTCCCACTCGGACAGCGACTGATTGAACGATACTGCCTTCCGAAACATATCGCTCATGTTCCATACCCGTCCCACCGACCAACCCGACACATCCTGGTCAAATGACACTGCTCCTCTGAACATACCCCGCATATCCACAACCGACGACACATCCCAGTTACCCACCGGCTGATTGAACACTTTACAACCAGAGAACATAATGCTCATGTCTTCGACACGCCCCACCGACCAGTTGCCAATCGCCTGGTTGAACACCACGCAGCCAACGAACATCCGTCGCATACAGCGAACATTGGACACATCCCAACGGTCGAGTGGCTGATTGAACACTTTACAGCCATCGAACGTACTTCTCATCGACGTCACGTTGCTCACATTCCATCGAGATAGGTCTTCGTTGAAGTCGTTCATAAAGTAATTGAACAGTCGATCCATATTCGTGACCTGTCTCACATCCCAGTGTTCGATCAACCCGAATCGCGCACAGGCTTTACTTTGGAGTCTTTTGCTGCACCATTGATCAGTTGCCTCATGAATGGTACTGTCGGTGAGCGGCTGCCACAACATGTGTCGTATCTCTCGACAAAGATCAAGCGGCAAGCGATCGTACAGATGGGGTATTAATATGGACAACGGTACTTCACACCACTTGGCGTTATTGATGTCGGCGTTCAGTGACGCTGGGCCTTGCATCACAGTGCAAACAGTAACCGATGCCCTGGGAGTCACATCGCCAACGATGAATGGCATGTTCGCTACCGACGATATGACCAACGGCTGATTGAATGATGATGCCTTATAAAACATACGTGACACGTTCATCACCTGCGAAAAATCCCAGTTTTTCAACGGCTGATTGAATGACGATGCCCGATAGAACATACTTGACATGTTTGACACTTGCGACACATTCCAGTTGTCCAACGGCTGATTGAATGACGATGCGTCATCAAACATACCGGACATGTTTGTCACTTGCGATACATCCCAGTTGTGCAGCGGCCGATTGAATGATGAGGCAGTATCAAACATGTGTGACATGTTTGTCACTTGCGATACATTCCAGTTGTCTAACGGCTGATTGAATGACCATGCACCATAAAACATAGATGACATATCCGTCACTTGCGATACATTCCAGTTGTCCAGCGGCTGATTGAACGACGATGTACCACAAAGCATAAACTTCATGTGGATTACTCGCGATACATTCCAGTTGCCTAATGGCTGATTGAATGTGTGTGTGCGTTTGAACGTATACGACATGTCCGTCACTTGTGATACATTCCAGTTGTTCAACGGCTGATTGAAATATTCTGCACGATAAAACATAAATGACATATCTGTCACATGGCTAACATTCCATCGACTGATGTCGTCGTTGAACTCCTCTCGCCCTTCAAACAGTTGCGACATATTCGTCACGTGGCTTACATCCCAGTCTTCGATTGGACCATAGACAGCAAGAGCTTGCTGACGGTCGATAAACCACAACGCCACTGCTCCGTGAATCGTGGCATCAGTGAGTTGGGGGTAAGGCTCTGCATCAGCATTGATCGCGAGATCAGACATCTTCTTGTTTCGTTTTGAGTGTGCGTGTGTGCGTGCGTGTGTTGTGTGAGGAAATCTATTGATGCGGATGGTATACTGGTATACGAAGAGAGCTATGGTTTGTTGGTTGGGAGAAGTGGTCCTCAGACGCAGCGAACAAAAATAACCACGAGCTTGCTGTTTTTGCTGCGGAAACGAAACTCAACGCCATACATGCATATTTACGTCGTCGTACATGTTGTCCCGCCGATGAGCAGATCGAGGGGTGTTGCCTATGCAAGATCTTTCGTTTGCGTTCAATCAGTTAGAGACTAAGTTGTAATAACGAACAGTGGCAGGATTGATGTCTCTTTGTGAAATAAACACGTACAAAAGCAATATTGTTTTGAGGGAGCCCTTGCTCAATTTTGGAAGCGCCCGATAAATCACCACCACCTACGCAATGGAGTCACGTTTATGCAGTCTGAACTAATATCCATGGACGACGTTCGGTTCACTTCATCGATGGGAAGGAGAGATGGAAGCATCAGACAGTGTGACGTGAACAGCCTCTTCCGTGACGGGCATTGGTTGGGAAGGGGAGTGGGAGGGGGTTAGTCTTCTCCTTCACCTTGTGAGGCGGAATCGACTCATGTGGTCGTGTAGAGGAGGATCTCTGTCGCTTGACTCGCTCTGTATGGTCTTCGGAGACATTGCCAACATCGACTGGACAGCGACTCGTTCAACCGCCACTATTCGAATGGAAACCGTTGGTCACAGATGAAGTCCCACGCGATACAGACGACGTCTCAAAGGGTTGACTGAGCGACGAAGCCCCACGTACCTATTTACCGGCCAGTTGAACGAGGATCTCCACCATCAACATGACACATTGGTCACATGACAAGATCTGCTTCGCAACAGACTGACACACTCGATCAGAAGATCACATGTCAAAGAAGATCACCAAGTGGTCGACAAATTCCTCTGCTGCACTCGTAATCAACTCCACATTCCACATCAACAACGACCCACTGAAGCCTGACTCTCGCACTATACCTCTACACGTCCTCAACGCCCCCACATCCCAATCGGACAGCGACTGGTCGAACGACCTCGCCCCATACCACATAGCGCTCATGTTTCGCACACGACCCACTGACCAACCAGACACATCCTGGTTGAACGACACCGCTGCACAGAACATGTACCGCATATCCACCACTGACGAGACATCCCAATTACCCACCGGCTGATTGAACTCCGAACATCCCAAGAACATCTCGCTCATATCCTCGACACACCCCACCGACCAGTCACCAATCGCCTGGTTAAACACGGAACATCCACCGAACATCTGTCGCATACATCGCACATTGGAGACGTCCCAACGGCCAAGTGGCTGATTGAAACTATGACAGCCTGCGAACATCTCCCGCATCGATCGCACGTTGCTCACGTCCCATCGAGACAGGTCTTCGCTGAAATCTTTCTCTTCATAGAACAGTCGATCCATGTTCGTCACCTGACTCACGTCCCAGTGTTCGATCAACCCGAATCGCTCACAGGCTTCTCGTTGGGTATCATCCGAGCACCAGTCACGAGCTGCCTCATGAATGGTGCTGTCGGTGAGCGGTTGCCACAACATGTGCCGTATCTCGCGGCAGAGATCGAGAGGCAAGCAGTCGTACAGATGGGGAAGTAATAGGGACAACGGAACCTCAAACCAGTCGACAGTATTCATGTCGGCCTTGTGCGGTCCAGGATACGACATCGGCGTGGATACCGTAGAGCTTGGCGATGGCAGCGACAAAATAGTAGAAGTGTCATCGGGGACCACACATTCCGAACCCTCAGTCGGACTACGAGATCTAGGTCTCGTAACAGCATTATTAAGGGGAGATGCTCTCATGGCTCGCCATCTACTAAGAACTGTCAACGACTGTGGCGCCGACGACGTATCAAACATATGTGACATGTCCAACACGCTTGAAACATTCCAGTTGTCCAACGATTGATTGAATGACGATGCACTATCAAACATATGTGACATGTTTGTCACTTGCGATACATTCCAGTTGCCCAACGGCTGGTTGAATAGCAATGCTCTACCAAACATAGCCCACATGTTTGTCACTTGCGATACATCCCAGTTGTTCAACGGCTGATTGAATGACGCTGTACCATAGAACATACCGGACATGTTCGTCACCTTCGATACATTCCAGTCGTTCAACAGCTGACTGAAAGACGATGCACCAGAAAACATATGATACATGTTTGTCACTTGCGATACATCCCAGTTGTCCAATGACTGATTGAATAATGACGCTCTAGCAAACATAGACGACATGTTTGTCACCCGTGATACATCCCAGTTGTTTAATGGCTGATTGAATGACAAAGCCATTAAAAACATAAGTGACATGTCCATCACTCCCGAAACATCCCAGTTGTCCAATGGCTGATTGAATGACTGTGCATCAAAAAACATTTTTGACATGTCCGTCACTCCCGAAACAACCCAGTTGTTTAATGGCTGATTAAATGACGATGTACCATAAAACATACCGGACATGTTCGTCACGTGGCTCACATCCCATCGACTAATGTCGTCGTTGAACTTCCTTTGCCATTCAAACAAATGTGACATGTTATTCACACCACTGACATCCCAGTCTTCGATTCGACCATAAACCGCAAGAGCTTGCTGACGGTCAATACACCAGATCGCTACCGCTCCGTGGATCGTGGCATCAGTGAGTTGGGGGTAAGGCTCTGCATTAGCATTGATCGTTGAAACAGAAGATGGAGCAGAAGCGAGATCAGACATCTTCTTGTGTTGTTCTGATATTGTGGGGTGTGTCTACAGGAAGTGGAATACCTCTCGATGTGATCAACTCTGAAAAAAGTGAAGAAGAAGGCTACTATGCCTTGGAAGTGGTCCTCTGATGCAGCAAACCCTGGAAACGCTGCTAGTCACTATCCTTGGTCTTCCATATTCTCACTTTCTTCTACCTCTTCATGCGTGAAATAGACACCCGAAGGCTGTTATTAATTTGCCGCATTTTGGTGAAAAACATGACCGAAAAGTGAACTGGATCTAAAGTTAGAGTTAGAAAGATATCAACAGTGTAAAGTTGACGTCATTGGTTGGAAAGCGACACACTGCGCTGTACATGTGCATATGTACTGTACAGTAGTAGGCTGGAAGTACCAGTGACAACAACAATAAACACTCTTATCTTTCGCTTGTATCCAATCAGTTAGAAACTAAATTAATGAAGAACGGAGAGACAAGAGTGATGTCTATTTGTGAAAGTACTAAGGAAACAAGCACTAACGTATGGAGGGAGCACTTGCTCATTTTGGTTGGAAGCGCTGGAGGCCGCCCGATAAATCAGTAAAGGTCATTGTTGTCCCGCGCCATACGGCCCACGCCTCCAAGGGTGGATTGAACGACGAAGCGCCACGTACCTGCCAGCTAGTTGAACGAGGATCTCCACCATCATCAAAGATGGATGACACGTTGGTCACATGGCGTATGCCTCGTGGAAATGCTGGTGATCTCGAACCACTCCAGCCATGTTTGTCACGTGAATCACACCCCGGTCTTCGATGGAGCCAGAGATGGAAAGTGCTGAATGGTGAGATCAGAGATCGTCATCGAGAAGCGATGCGGTCTTTTGAGGCATGACAAGATCTGTCTCGCTATTCGCTGAGGCACTCGATCAGATCACATCATTCCAATCACTCGCGTTCCTATTCATTTCTCCACAAGATTATTACAAGGTCGAAAAACCTCTCCACTGCACTCGTAACCAACTCCACATCCCACGTCAATCACGACCCATTAAACCCTGACCCTCGCACTATTCCGCTACACGTCCTCAACGCCCGCCCATCCCACTCGGACAGCGACTGGTTGAACGACACTGCTCGATTAAACATACCGTCCATGGTCACCACACGCAATACGTCCCAATCAGACAGCGACTGATCGAACGACGACGCTCTACACGAATTGGTGACTCGGCCAACATTCCATGTCGACAACGGCTGGCTGAACGACGATGCCTACTCAAACATGTCACCCATGTTTGTGACTTGGCTTACCTCTCCCATTCCGCCAACGGCTGGTTGTACGACGACGCTGCATAAAACATGTTCCCCATGTCTGTGACTTGGCTCACATTCCATGTCGACAATGGCTGGTTGAACGACGACGCTCCCATAAACATGCCACTCAAGTCTGTGACTTGGCCCACATCCCATGTCGACAACGGCTGGTTGAACGACGACGCCGCATAAAACATGGCCATCATGTTTGTGACTTGGCCCACATTCCATGTCGACAACGGCTGGTTGAACGACGACGCTTCTTTAAACATGGCCATCATGTTTGTGACTTGGCCCACATCCCATGTCGACAATTGCTGGTTGAATGTTTTCGCTCCCTCAAACATGCCACCCATGTCTGTGACTTGGCTCACATTCCATTGCGAAATATCCTCGTTAAAGTTCCTTTCCCGAAAAAATAGGTTATTCATGTTCGTGACGTGGCTCACGTCCCAGTGTTCGATCAACCCGAATCGCTCACAGGCGTTTCGATGGAAATTATCGGAGCACCATTGACGAGCTGCCTCATGAATCGTACTATCGGTGAGCGGCTGCCAAAGCATGTGTCGTATCTCGCGACAGAGATCGAGAGGCAAGCGATCGTACAGATGGGGAAGTAACAGGGACAACGGAACCTCAAACCAGTCGACATTGTTGATGGCTAAATCATGCGTGGTGGAGGAAGCTGAGGCGAGCGAAGAAGCCATTTGATGGTGGTGAGTGTTCAAACTTCGATGCTAAGGGAGATATAAAGGGTTGACGTTGTGTAAGAAGACTGACTTTTAGACTCTTTGTGCTTACCAAATAGACGGGATAATAAAAAGGATCTTCTTCTCCCAAAATACGGTCGACACGACGACGACGACGACGACGACGACGACGACGACGACGACGACGACGACGACGACGACGACGACGACGACGACGACGACGACGACGACATGCTCAGCAGCGACATAGGTACCGCGTTGGTCCCTATCTGTGTTTACAAGAGATTCCTATACGATACGTTTGCTGCTAAGAACACGTCGCCAACGCATACACACACACGGACCTACGGAACGATACGGTATGCTGCAGCTTCTACAGCACTACACTACTACGGCATACTACGGTAACACGACAGTGTCACTTCCAAACCCACCAACAGCACATCCACCGGCAACAAACAAAGACAACCACCACCACAACCACAACCACTACAACCACAACGAATCCACATGAAATACACTCACCGAATGACCTCCGATAACAACGCTACTACGCTTGGCGTGTACACACGCGGACCCTCCCCCCAACGATACAACGAACCTCCTCTCCTCCCTCTTTGGCTATCCCTCGCCCGCCGCTCGCCATCGCCCCTCCCTCCCCAGTCACTGATTGCCTCATGGATTAGGTCCAGCCATGTTTGTCACACGACTCACCCCCCTCCCCGTCTTCGATGGAACTATAGATGGTGAGTGCAAAATGGCGATCGGTAGTTCACACACCAGACTGATACCAGTTGGTCGAAGAAGCGAGTGCGCATTGGCAGCATTTGCCATGCGTTTCTTCGGTTAACACCGCGTTTTTTGCATATTTGCCACAAGGTTCTCAACCTGCGAACAAACGAACAAACACCTAATACATCTCCGCTGCACTCGAAACCAATTCCGCACTCCACGTCCACAACGACCCACTGATCCCGGACTCTCGCACTACACCTCTACACGTCCTCAACGCCCCCACATCCCACTCGGACAACGACCGGTTGAACGACACTGCTCTGTGAAACATCCCATCCATCGCTCTCACTTGCGACACATCCCACTCGGACAACGCCTGGTTGAAAGATATTGCTCCATCGAACATTCTACTCATGTTCCGCACACGACCCATTGACCAACCCGACACGTCCTGGTTAAACATCTCCGCTCCACTGAACATACCCCGCATATCCATTACCGACGACACGTCCCAGCTGCCTAACAGCTGATTGAACTTTGCACATCCCAAGAACATCTCGCTCATGTCTTCAACACTCCCCACCGACCAGTCACCAATCGCCTGGTTGAACTGCTCACAGCCAAAGAACATCCGTCGCATACAACGCACATTGGGCACATCCCAATGGTCGAGTGGCTGATTGAATCGCGAACAGCCCGCGAACATCTCCCGCATTGATCGCACGTTGCTCACATCCCATCGAGATAGGTCTTCGTTGAAGTATCGCTTGCCATTGAACAGTCGATCCATGTTCGTCACCTGCCTCACATCCCAGAGTTCGATCAACCCGAATCGCTCATAGACGCTTCGCTGGGTACTCGTGACACACCATGAAGAAACTGCCCTACGAACGGTACTGTCGGTGAGTGGTTGCCACAACATGTGTCGTATCTCGCGGCAGATATCGAGAGGCAATATATCCTTCAGATGGGGTACCAATAGGGACAAAGGGGCCTCAAACCAGTCGACATTATTCATGTCGGCGTCCTGTGGCCCAGGAGACGAAGAAGATAAAGCAGAGCTTTGCGATGCCAACGACAAACGAGTAGACGCTACCATGGGGACCACACGTTCCAAACCCACACTCAGACTACGAGATATAGGTCTAGTAACAGTATCTACTCGCCATCTACAAACAAAATCAAACAAATACTGCATTGGCGATCCACCAGCAAACATATCTGACAGGTTTGTTACTTACGATGCATTCCACTTGTTTGACGGCTGGTTTAACGACTCTGCAAATATGAACATATGTGACATGTTTGTCACTTGCGATACATCCCACTTGTTCAACGGCTGGTTGAATGACGATGCATATTTGAACATAGATGACATGTTTGTCACCCGTGATACATCCCAGTCGTTCAATGGCTGATTGAATGACGAAGCACTAGCAAACATATACGGTATGTTTGTCACTTGCGATACATTCCAGTCGTTCAATGGCTGATCGAATGACGATGCATAGTTAAACATAAATGACATATCCGTCACTTGCGACACATTCCACTTGTTCAACAACTGATTGAATGACGATGCATAATTGAACATATACGGCATATCTGTCACCTGCGATACATTCCACATGTTCAATTGCTGATTGAATGACGATGCACTAGCAAACATATACGACATGTTTGTCACTTGCGATACAGTCCACTTGTTCACTGGCTGATTGAACGACGTTGCATGATCAAACATACGTGACATATCCTTCACTTGCGATACATTCCAGTCGTCCAATTGCTGATTGAATGACTCTGCACCATAAAACATACGTGACATGCCCGTCACGTGGCTCACATTCCATCGACTGATGTCGTCGTTAAAATTCTTTTGCCCTTCAAACAAACGCGACATATCCGTCACACCACTGACATCCCAGGCTTCGATTGAGCGATAAACCGCAAGAGCTTGGTGACGGTCGGCACACCACAACGCTACCGCTCCTTTAATTGTGGCATCTGTGAGTTGGGGGTAGTAAGGGTGGTCGTCTGGAATATGCGTGGTGGAGGAAGCTGAAGCGGGCGAATCCATTTAATGGTGGTGGGTGTTAAATCAATAGCTTTCGATGCAAAGGCATATATCAGGCATATATATAAATTGTGGCGAAGAATGCCGTATCAGGCTCTTTGTGCGTATTATACCAAAATGTGGGATACCTGTGACAGATGAGACAAATCTTCTCCCAAAAAAATACGATGACACGACGACGGCGACGACGACGACGACGGCGGCGACGACGACGACGACGACGACGACGACGACGACGACGACGACGACGACGACGACGACGACGACGACGACGACGACGACGACGACGAC